>JAPYYV010006178.1:0-23492 GCA_030522625.1 Copidosoma aretas | reverse complement strand
CAACAACAACAACAACAACAACAACAACAACAACAACAACGACAACGACAACGCCGCCGCGGCGGCTCTGGCGATCGACATAGACAACGACAATCCGAGCAACTTCTCGATCGAGGCCCTGAGCTACCAGGACCTGATCAACTCGCTGCCGATGTCGCTGATGGGCGCCCCGAGCGCCGAGTCCCCGAGCGCCGGCGAACTGCCCGACGACATCCTGGACGACCTGCATCAGTCGACGCTGCTCGGCAACGTGAGCGGCGCCTTCGAGTCGCTCGAGGTCATCCGGCAAGAGGACTTGAACAACTTTGGCCAAGCCTGCGTCAAGGAGGCCTGCACTCAAACGGATGCCGATCTCGTCGTGGTGGTGGATCCCGATGACGACGACGGGGCCGACAATGAAGACGAGGGTGGTGATGATGACAATAGTGGCTGTGACGACGACGATGACGATCGTAGCGACAGCAACAACAAGAGACTGGAAAAAGTCCGGCAAACCGAGACAATGCCGGATCCGGTGATGGGGGAGCAAGGGCCGGACGAGGGCCGGATCCGGGCCGTGTCTAACGACCTAGCGGGGGAGGTGGGAGATAGGTTGTTGATGTTCGAGAGCACGTGTAGCCAGACGACGGAGTCGGGTCTGGGGAAGACTGTTGGGCTGAGCAGGAGCAGGCGGATAAGAAAGCTCTTGCGCAGCAGGGAGGACAAGATCAGAGAGCCAAAGCTGCCGACCCGGCGCAACGTCGTCGAGGCCGGCCTCGAGAGCGTGACCCTCAAGCAGTACGAGCTGCTGACCGAAAAGTTCTTCCCGAAGGAGACGTCCGATTTTATAAAGGTCCAGGCCCAGTTGTTCAAGAAGAAGACCGCGGACAGGAAGTACTCGTCGGGCTTCAAGCGCCAGTGTCTGTCGCTCTTCCTGACCGGGCCGCGGACTTATAAGAACTTGCAGAAGCTCTTCTGCCTGCCGGGAGTGCGCGACCTGCAGACGCTCAAGTACTGAGGAGTCGACGTTTTAATTGTTTTCCTCCATCCATCCATCGTCCGCAGTTTTTGGGCTTGTATATGATGACGTTTTTGTTCGCGTTTGGCAAGCTTGTGGGGCGTTAAAGATATAGTTCATCGACTCCGTCGTCTACCCATGCCAAAATGAAAAATGGTAATTGAAAATAGTAGAATATTAATAATAATATAATAAAAGTAGTAGGTGATGGTAGTGCGCTTACATGAAATAACAATAAAACCAACGAAAACTTAGATGCTATTAACGAAGATTATTAAAATTGTAGTAAAATTTAGTGAACTATAGTGATTGAACGATCGAGATTGGTTTTATGGATTGATTAATATATTAATAGTTTAGTGATACTCAGACGCAATAGTGATATTATAAATATATATGCAAATATATATATATATATATATATATATATATATATATTTATGATACTTGTAGATTTTAACATTTTTCAGCTGTGATTCTGTTAAACGTTAAGTTTTGCATTTTTAAATAAAAATTTTAACTTTTATATAGGTTTTTACACGTAGATTTTTAATATAAATATATAGAAAGTAGGCGTTTATATAATAGTATAAAAATACGTAGTTAGGCGAAAACTAATTTTTTCATCGCATACATCACATACATACATACCTATATATACTTACGTAGGTATATGTTATTATGTATACCTACAAGTATGAAACGTACCTAAAAACCAATACTTAAATATAATTGTTGTTACGTTGAAGCGTTTTGACTCTCGTGTGATTACGAGCAATAGATTTAAACTGCACAAGACTTGATGCATTTGCATATCAATCCAACGTAACTAACAAATATTTGAAAGACAACGCAGCTTTTAAGATTTCATATATACATAAATATAAAGATATATATTTAGCAGACCGAGATTCTGTGCATAATGAAATTGTAATTTACTTCCAAACACGCAATAAAGTAAATTTTTTTATTCTTTACATGTGCAACGCTTCAATCATTTCGTCCTTTCTTGTATTTGTATGAACAAATTAAAAAAAAAAAACTGCCAAGTACATCAGGTAAAGTAGAATAGAACTTATTGTGTTTTTTCCCATTACATAAAGTTTGATGTGCATGATCGATGTAAAGCGACGGATTCATGAGACTAGATTATGAATCAACTTTCATATGGAAGTTGACAAATACCTGGAAAAAAAAACCACTGAAGAAAAATTAAATAATTGTTCTAATAGTAAAATAGTGTAATTTCGTTGTCTAGGAAGTTGATATTGTTCTAAACCTTAATTTTATTGTAAAAAAAACAGTAATTTTTACTTTGCAAACACTAAAAATTACTGTAATAACGATAATAATATGCACTATTCTAAAGATTAAATAAGTTTGCAATTAGTACAAAGTCACAAGACGATGAGAGGACACCAGTGAACTATGTGTAAATATTAGTTTGACAATTATAAGGGAGATACCGATTTGAAAAATTCATACATACAATAAAAACGTAGTAAGATAACACAAAACAAATGTGGTAGAATTTTTTTAGTAGAATATTTGAAAAAAATTATCTTTATAAATAAAAGCACACCAAAAAATCACAAAAAATCATTTTTGTTGGGCTAAAAAATAGGAATCATTCTAATATTTAGGTAGTATCAAGTATCAGAATAATTATTAACGTTCTAAAAAAAATCATGCAGAAACAATTTGTGCACTAAAGTTTTGAAAATGATAAACTCAAGACACGTATCAATTTTATGACTTATTTTTTTCAGCTAATTTATTTATTCTATGTTCGATGTTGTATGATCAAATTCGGCCTTGATACAGTCCATTAAGTTAAAGTTAATTTAAAGAGTAAATATAAATCGTCCGTTACCCTTCATCTTGACATTTGTCAACTCAATAAATTTTATTTATAAGCCTTTTTTTTGTGTCTGATATTTAGGGTTTTTTTTTGTCCTGAGGTAAAAAGGAAAAAATTGTTTTTTAATTTTCGTATACCATTTATAAATATGCACGATTTATCTCATTATTTACACGTTTTGAGCAAAATAAACCAGCATAGAACGAGTATAAGTAATATACCCAAATAAATAGTGAATAATATTATTAGAATCTGTATTTTTTGTAGGAACCGTGATTTTCACGTTTTCTACCTTCAATTTGAAGCTAAAAAAAGGTATAACACTTTATTTCTTTGCACGTTGACAATTGTTTTGTATTAAAAAGAACCTTTATAATAGAATAAGTCTTGATTCAATGAGTGATCCCGAAAAAAATTTTCCAGTCAAAAAGCCTATTTTTCATGAATTTGATCATTACGTACGTATTTTACATATAATTTATAACAGAACTGGGAATATTTTTCACGAAACTACTGTTTAGAATGATCCACCACGTAGTAAGTATTATAAAAGAAGGTTAATAATTTATCAAAAACAATATTTCGTTACATTTTTTTTTCTTGTTGAAAAATAATCAGGTATTCAAAATGATTGCACGTAGATTGAAAATATTTGGAATCATAAACTACTTATAATTCTATATATATATTAATACTATTTAAAAAAAATGAGATGAAACAGCCTTTGAATCATTAAATATCATTAAAGAGACTTTAAAAGGTAAAAATAGAAAACGTCATCTATTGACGATCAAACTCGATAAATAAATGGATAAAACATTCAAAATGGAATGCGGTAAGTAAATAATAATTGTCAATTATGATTTATAATTTATCACTTAATATAATAAGGTAAGTTAGAAATTATCTAAAATTGTTTTTTAACATTTATTATTTTTATTGAAAACATAAATTGCACTGCAATAATGATTATTTCATTGCGTAACTATTGTTGTACCTGCATTCTTCTTCGGTTATACACCATTATTGTGCATTTTCATTTTATAATATATAATATATAAAACTGCTATGATATTGTGTAGTAACAATTACATTCTTACAATTCAGATATATTTGTGCAATATTTTAATATTATAAGTTGTATTTCCTCAATATTATAATACAGAGCAGCAAAATTTGATATACGCAAAGGTAATGTGAGAAAAAAACCAATCTATTATACTTATTTCTCGTAAATTGCTACAATAAGTATTACGCTCGATTGCGTTTCTGATCATTTCCGAATAGAGCCCTGGTGTTGAAGTGGTCAACTCTTGGGCATTTGAATTTAACTGTTATATATTCTGAAGTGAGCGAGTAAATTTATTTATTTATTTAACAGATTACACGAAATTCTATCACGGAGGAATACATACAAAATTTTTCAACTCGAAATTTGAATGTATAACTAAGTATCGTCGGGAATATACGTATATAGGGCGTTTGTCTCGATAAAATAAGCGGTCATTATTATATTGCACTACTTCGCTACTTACAATTTGTATATAATTTATATAATTTGTTAGATCTCGATGGTTTTTCAAATTATTTTTTAGGTGACTTCAGTGCAAAACTCAATTTCGTACAGAAATTTTCATTTGTAGCTTCAGGATCGCGATTTTAGTAAACCTGGTGCTTTTTAAAAATTGTATTTAAATTAACATATGGATCATTTCAAAAATAGAAAAAAAACACTCGTAGAGATTTTTTTCAAAAGTCAGTATTTTTCGAGTAAAAAATTTTCAAAGTTTGAAAAAATATACGTATTTTATGTATCTAAATTTTCAAACTTTGTGAATTTTTTACTCGAAAACTATAGATTTTAGAGAAAAACGCCAAGAAACTAATTTTTATTATTTATAGTCAAAGTCCACCTGATACACATTTTTCAATCATAATAATTCAATTCTGCAATTACAAATTCATAAATGCGCCATTATACCGCACACATTTGCGTACATACATAACAAGCGCCAGGCTAGAATCATATGGCTGGATAATGTCACAGATAATACTTTTCCATAACACAACAAATACTCTAACTTGGTGCAGAGCACAAAAAGAGCTTTCTGCAATATTTTTCTATTTATTTAAAACAGTGCGGTTACGGAACTGATATTACGTCTTTAAAGCTCTCCCATTTCTTTGCGATTGAATATTATAGCAGTTCCAAATAAATGGCACTTATGGCTACTATACTCTTTAAAATAATCTTCTTTACGAGAGAAAAAATACATCTAAGCTATAGTGGTTCCATGCTGCTACGGAACTGACCGAATTTTTGAATAAAGTGATTTTCGATCGATAAACCGCTCGTGTCAATAGATCGTCGAATTTTTGGTGCTCCTATCGAGTACTCACATTTAATACTTTGACACCTAAACTATAAAAACCAGCGATTCTGAGAGTTCATAGTTGGTGTATAAAGCAATCGAAAAATGTGCTACCAAAGTCGATGCTAACTTTTTCGTGCATATAAGTAATCATTGGACAAAAAGTAAACGATGGGGTTTGTTGAATGTTGGCTTAAAAGTACTGAACACTTCAGGATAAATGTCCATGATTTTAAGTATTTACATCAAGAGAGCGTTTAAATTAGCTTGTTTTCGCTCACCGTAACGTTCAATAGCGAAAGTTGATTCCGATTTGGACCGGTTACGGAATTAACTGACATTTCAACCCACATGATCTGTATAGATCAAAGGGTACATATTGAAATCTGCTTTTATGGCATGAAACAGTTGGATACCAATAAGTACTAGGACAAGACCGACACCAATAGTGTAAGTTTCGGCGGAATGACACATGCATAGCGTTTCTAAAAATGACAATATATTTGGCTTCCAGCTGTTTGTATGAACCTCATGCACATGGAACTTGGAAAAAACAATAAAAATAGACTAAAAATGCAATTTCGAAATTTTATCATACACGCATCAAATTATTTCATTTTTTCATTTTTCGCAAAATGATCCATATACACACAAATATATAAAGGCATGCACTTTTTGTCGTCTGCTAGACTGCCTGTGCAGCTGCGCGCTATATATATTTATGTGTTATACCACAACAAAAGCTCTGACGAAAGTTTGTAACGCCAGGTAACGCTCGCGATGTCAACGTCCTGCAAGAAATACTTATTCTTTTGATTCGCCGACGGTAGTGGCCGACGGCGCGACAAAAATCGTTGGGATGAACGTCGAGAGCAAGATAAACGTGCACCAATCGTCCTTGGTCGGGCTGAAAGCCGAATTGTTGCGGAAAAAGAGCGAAGTCGAGGAAGCCAAGGCGAACCAGCAGAATGTCCAGTACCTCAACAAACAGAGGGAAAAGGCCAACAGAAGATCGCAGAGAGAGCAGAAAAAGGAGGAAAGGAGGAAAATAAGGGAAGAGAAGGAAGCGAGGGACGAGGATCCCGAGACCATGAAGGCCCACAAAAAGTCGCAGCTGATGCTGCAGGCCAAGTCTAGGTTATACGCCAAGCTGTCAAAGACGCACTCGACCATAAATCCCAATTTCCTCGTCGATTTCGAGAACAAGCCCGACTGGTCGGACCACTCGGACGAGGATGATAAGCGCAAGGATAGCGACGATGGCGACGACTACAAAAGCTACGACGACGACGACTCCGACAGCGAGTGGGTGGAGTACACGGACTGCTTCGGGCGCTCCAGAAAGTGCTTGCGGGAGGATCTGCCAAAGATGCGGGAAAAGGACGATCACCTGAGGAATACGATCACAAAGGTTCCCAGGAAAGATTCCAAGGAGAGGGTGGAATTCTTCGAAGACCGGGAGCCCATGAAGGAACCGGCTATCGAGATCATGCGGAGGAAGTGGGAGGAACAGACTGCCAAGCTGGCCGACAAGGCTGACATTCACTACCAGGACGTTCTCTTTGACGAGGCGAGAGCTCACGGTGTCGGCTACTTTGCCTTCTCTCAGGATGAAGAGGAGAGAGCCAGGCAGCAGGAGGGTTTGGCCAAGTTGAGGAAAGAGACCAAACAAAAGCAGCAGGAGAACCAGAGGATAATTGAGATGAAGGACAGAATACAGCAGAACAGGCTGAAAGCTGCCAGAACACGGCAAAGGCTCAGAGCTGGACTGCCCCCTGAGGATCCTGAAGAGGAGAAGACGGAAAATAGCGAGGCAACGAGTGCAGAGGAAGATGGGAAAAAAGAGATCGCAGTGGAAAATAATGCAGGAACAGAGGAAGGGAAAGATGAGAGCAATAAAAATGCGGATACCGAGGAAAGGAGTAACCAAGAAGTAGCTAGGAATAAGCTTGAAGTCATTGAGGACAAGGTTAAGGCCTTTGGTGAATTGTTGGGTAAAAGGAACAAATGGTACGTCATGTCGCAAGACGAGTGGGTGCAAAAGAAGAGGAAGGAAAGAGTGGATGAGTTTGCGCCTGTGTACCAAAACTTTGAACAGGGTGAAACTTTAAACATCAGTGGGTCCTTGGAAGATTCCAAAAATATGGATGGCTCTTTGAACGAGGGTTCAGGTGGTACGTTCACACGTGAAAATAAATCAATTGTTATAGAATCAGCGCCAGTGCATTCAAACGGAGAAAGTTTAATTGGGCCAGTGCCACTACCAATAGATAAAGAACATTTCATAGGTCCAGTACCTCCTGCATCAAGTGGTGAAGATTGTATTGGGCCAGTACCACCACCTTCAGAAGATTTTATAGGTCCGGTACCTCCCCTATTGACTGGTGAAGATTTTATTGGACCAGTACCTCCACCCGTTCCCATAGGTGTCCCGAAAATTTCCAAAGGTTGGTTTAAAACACGTTTTTACTGTTGATAAATGAAAACTTTTAAGTTTAAGTGCTATTATTCGTATTAAAAATAAATATTTTTTAAATACAATAAATATTAATATTTGTATATGTTTATCACATTATTCATGTGTTTACAGATTCCGTGTCTAATGTTTATGTTGAAGACGAGATTGCTGCGGGATTGAAGTTCTTGAGACAACAGTTTGAGAGCAAGCACAAAAGATAGTATTAAATTCAAAATAAAAGAGTTGTAATTGTGTACATATTTATTGTAAGTTTTACCAAGTTAAATCAATATATTTTATAATCTTACGCTTTTAATTCCTATTTCTTTTTTGTATTCTTAGTGCTTTTCAGATGTACAAATGTATATAATTTTTACGCAATGTAAATTTCTTTTCAAGTAAATTTGAAATTAACTTCAAAACTTACAACCCAATGAGAAGTATTACTTAATCATATATATATATATCATGATGATTATAGTAAAAATGAGATGATTATAAATCATGCGATGTAGCTTTAAGTACAAATATCATCGAATCACTCACTTTCATGCTCTAACATTATTACTGCAATACTTACCAATGCATCAGAAAACTCCTTTAATTTATGCTACTCTGAAGGACAAATTTACAGATGTCTATTAATTTCTTAGACAGTTTATAAATAAATAAAAAAATAATTTTGCCGACCAATTGGTATCAGTAGTATTAAAAATTATAATTGAGTAAATAATCGAACTTCATAATCAATTACAGTGAGTATGTACATTTTTAAATACTTGCAAAACAACGTGCGAAGAAGATAGCACGGAGAAATAGAGCGAAGCGGTTGGTGATTGGTGATCGGAGACTGCAGCGAGAGGGGAAGCAGATCCTGCATACTTAAGTACTTTATAAACTTTTTTTTAGTCAGATTACCGGTGCACTGAACTTCTCCTCCATTAATAGCCTATAGGGCTAGCCACCACGTTTTCCCTGTCTAATTTTTTTTTTTTTTTATATTATACTGCTGTACACTAGACGGAAAGATATTCGTGCCCCGCGAAGTTTGAATTCACTAATGAAAGGGGTTATGTAGGACGACCAGCCAATTAAAAAATAGCATTCAAATTTCGCGGGGCACGAATATCTTTCCGTCTAGTGTACGTCCGGCTCCTATTAACAGTTGGGAAAGGGAAGGGATGAGGGATGGGAGGGGGTAGGGGGTACTTACAACTAGAGTCCTGACCGGGTGTCTACGTATAAACACCAGGACTAACTCCTGCACACCTCCCGCTCACGTTGTCCGTAACGTAAGAGAAATAGTTAATCGAACCCCGGAAAAAAGCAAGCTGAGCGAATCCCTGTCTAATTACAATCGGATCCCGAAGCGGCCGAAGCCCCCGAAGGTATTAATTAAGTCAGGTCAGTACAGTCAGCACTCGTCAGTAGAGCAGTTACAGACAGTCAGAGATCTGCAGACCGGAGTGACCGGACTATACCATGCATATCACTATATCAGAGTATCAGACCCGCAGTAACTCTACTAATCTCTGACTATATCAGTAGAGTGAGTAGAGTCACGCAGTCAACCCTGAGAGTGTGAGTCCCTTCAACTCTGCACGCGCGAGTCCGCGAGTCGCGAGAGAATCATCCCGCGCAAACAACGAAAAAACACGAACATAATTCTGTTCTGCCAGTTCATCATCGGTCCTTGCGATTTTCAGATACCTAAAATACTTACACCTGCGACCTAAGTGTATACTTGTTCCAGCCGTGTGTGTACACTTGTTTGTTCAACAATCAACGCCGTGCACAGGTGCACTGCTGCATATATAGTGTATCCGCGCATCAGGGGTCCGCCGCCGCTGCCGCCTGCAGGTAAGTAGGTTGGTTAGTCGAGGATTCGAGTTGAGAAAAACAAAATATCTTTGGTTATGACGGCGCCGAGACCGCATGCCTATATAATTGCCTGTGCGCAGGTATAGTGCGTGTCATGTTGGGACTCGGTTAGGAATTTGGAGATTAAATTATATTAAAACTATTAAAAGGTGTTTTCCCGCCACTATATCCGACAACTTATAACCCGCATATCTCCCAGGGGTCGACGACTCTCAGCGCCAAGGTACTTACCATACTATTTGTATTCGCATGCTTTTTTTTTTTTAGTACTTGGTTCTTGGAGACCTGCGGTACTCGAGTACAGCCCGCGAGGGGTTAATCGTGCAGCTTTCCTACACGGCATACACTTCTCTTCGACGAAAGTCAGTTTAGCGATAACGTTGTCCTTGTTTATACGCGTTTATTAATTCTGAACCCAAGTGTAATTATAATCCTGTACGACGTGCACTTCCTCATATGAACCATAACCATACGTAGGTCAAAATACTCAACATATAGGTATATTTACATGCACAACCCAGCGTGTGTGTGAATGGCATACGTATTACGTACCCTACCCTAAGTTATTATGAATTATGAGAGCTTATAAATGAGTCGTATCGTGTCGGTTTACTCGGATATAAAGAATATGGAGAGAAAAAAAGAGCAATAACTGCATGATGTACATACAACAGACGAGGTGTGGTGTGACCTAAATCGTAGTGCTCTGAAGTGGCGAGTAAGTATTTGGTTAATTTCTCGTTGATGTTGTTGTTCCAGGCGCGTTGGACACGTGATCTGTTCTATATAGTTCCCGCGGAAAAGTGTATATATATATAGTCTTCGACACTCTCTCCGGCTGCTCCGGCACTTGAAGTTCTCCATCGAATATAAGTACTATAAGATAAGCGTCCATGTTCGTTGACAATAGTAATCGTTGCACCCCTCTCGACTTGATTAATTTTTTGTACCCTTTTGCCGACCGTTTGTTAACTTCCTGTCCAGCTCACCCAAGTCCTCTCTGCAGTCTCCTAACGCGCATATGTGGCAAAACGCATAAGTATAAGTGGTAATTTGCCTGTTGCTCGTGAGTCGTGCTGTCGTGCAGGTCGTGCTCTCTGCTCGGCACAGACACCATATAGATGTCCGATTGTCTAAAACTAAGTTGAGGTAGCCGGATTTGTTTTGATTCACCTTATAGCATCCAGTATGTCGATTAGATAATCGTTAGTGGTTGTTCTCGAACTGCATATTTTTGTTGATAACATTCACAGTATACAAATACCTGACCACGAGCTCTTTGTGTCAATTCATCCAAAGATCAGCAAAGAGGGGTCAAAGACAGTTGATTTTTTTGTTTCATTGCAGATAACCTGATTCAGCTTTAACATGGTTGAATCTGAGCACAGTGAGAGCGAGACCAAAGTCCAACAGTCACAGGACAGCATGGAGACTGACGAAAACTCCTGCAAGCGACCGAGAACTGATTCGGTTGAGAAGGAGATGCCGAGTAAGAAGCCACGCTTGGATGAAGCTGTGGTTAGCAAAGATAATAAAGTCACCAAGCAGGCTAACGGGGACACCAAGGAGGCAAATGGCGAGCTGATCAGCAAGGATGAAGCCAAGGAAGCTGACTTGGAGGAGAAAATGGATGTCTCAGAGGTTGTGTCTAAATCCGATCGGACAGACATTGCGGAAGACGGTAAGAATGATTTAAAAGCAGTAGACGAAATGGAGAGCAAAGACAGTGCAGATGGTGTCAAGGAGGATGCCAAAGAGGTTGTAAAACAGTCGAACAGTGTGGCAAAAGATGCTGAGAAAGATATTAAAGAAGTCAAAGAAAGTTTAGAAAAGAACGGAGAAAAGAACGATGTTGAAAGTAATAAGACGGCTGAGACAGTCAAAGTTGATGAAAAAAAAGACAACAATGCGGAGAAAAATGATGTGAAAACTACTAAGGATGAGCCTGCTAAAGATGATAAGAATGCAGAGGTAAACAAATTTCGTAAATCAATTATTCGTTTCAAATAATAGTCAAGCGTTGAATGTAAAAAGATTCGATTGCTCATGTGAATTTTTATTTTCAAGGAAAAACAAGATTCAACAGAGTCGATAGAGGATTCAAAAAAATCTAAAGAAGATTCAAAAGAATCTAGTAAAGATTTGAAAGAAACCCAAGATGATTTAAAAGACCCTAAAGAGACATCTGAAAAACCAACTGAAGTTGAGAAAGATTCAAGTAAAACCTCGAGTAAGAAAAATTCAGAAGTAATACACGGTATGGAACTGACAGTAGAAAACGCCAGCGATGAAGAATCCAAAGAAGAAGAAGACAGTGCCAAGACCAAGACTTCAAAGCCCAAAACAAAAACGACAATCGTCAGAGAAAAACCAAATGAAGATGAAGTCGATGCTAGTTCCTCGGAGGATGAAAAATCCGAGTACAAGGTCATAGAGGCCAAGCCAAAGGCAAGTTCCAAAACTCCGGTGAAGTTGGTCAGGAAGCGAGGTAGGCCGAAGAAATTAAGGGATATGACTGATTCAGACAGTGCAGAGTCCCACTCGGAAGATGATGACGATGATGATGATGATGATGAATACTCACCAAAAAAGAAAGTTAAGAAATCTCCTGCTGCCAAGAAAACACCTGCCAGAGGGACAAACAGTAAAAGGGGAAAGGGTCGCCCTCGAGGAAGGCCGCCAAAAACTCCTAGAAAAATGACTGAAGAAGAGGAGGATGAAGAAGAAAAAGAAGAGAAAGTTGAAAAGAAGGTTCACAAGGTTGAAAAAAAAGAAAAAAAGGTTGAGGAGCAGAAAGAGCTAAAGGACAACAAGGAAAAGGAGGATAAAGATTCTGGAAGCAAGAATGATTCTAAGGATGAGATCTCGGCTAGCGAAGTTTCTGATGATAAAAGTGCTGATAGTGATAAAGACGATGACGACGTTAAGAGCGGGAAAAAGAGGAAGGCTAGTGTGAGTATTTTTTTTTTTACAAAACTTTAATATTGACATTTTTGAACTTGTCATGTGCTTGAGAGATCTTGGAATGTATTTTGAATTATGAATTTCAGACTCGTAATATCAAAAAAATCGAGACCTTGAAAAAATTCATCAGAACTGCGGGAATAAGAGTGAAGTGCTTCGACACTATATTAAAAGATTGCAAAACAGATGCTGCCAAGGCGAGACGTCTGAATGAATTCCTGGAAGAGCATGGAATGGTAGGAAGGCCGACTCTGGACAAATGCAAAAAACTAAAAATAAAAAATGCAACAAAAAAAGAAGTTGAGGAGTTGGATAAGAGTGCCGTGATATCTGAGAGTAGGTGTATTGGATATTAATTAAAATTTCCCTGCAGTTGAATCGAAATAATTATCTATTCGAAATTTTCAGCTCGTACTACTCGAGGAAGGCCGCGAAAGTCGCAAGTTGTTGAGTCTACCGCCAATGTACCTGTATCACCTACAAAAGCTCGCGCAACTCTCAAAAAGATCAAGGCTGTCACTGACAGTGATTCCGAGTAAAAATTTAATTGTAATGTAGTTTTGTACAAAAGAAGGACAAAAGTTAATCAAATATTTTCAATCAAAAAACCAGTAAACAATCATCAGCACCAAACATGTAACAATTTGTAATTTCAAAAAGTTGTTTCTGTTTAGAATTCAAAAATTGCACATCTAGGGAGCAACAGTAAAGAATGCCTTAGATCTCTCGTGCGTTGCCATCTGAAGCTTTCTTGGTTTGTTCTCGTGGTGTGTAAAAAAGTTTTTTTTTTAGCGTCCCAGCATCGACACGTTAAGTGAACAATTTAATAATGAACATCATTAATTTTTATGTAATATTTTACCAAGTTAGTAACAGTTATAGTTTCACGTTATGTATATTTAGGGACTTGAGAGAACTTGGCTGGATTTGTTCGATTGGAAAAAAAATTGAATCAGTTTACTTGTTGCTGCTGCAATTGCAGAGAATAATCCAACGAATCCACGCCCACGTGCGAGTGTGTGTGTGTGTGTATAAACCCGAGTAAAGGGGAAAAAAAAGATTTGTAAAATTTATTATTGACTCTTTTGGGAATAATCGTGAAATTATTATATTGTAATCGTTATGTAATCTAGTACGTATGACAAAAAAAAACAAATTCTTCTCTTTTTCTGTTCATTTGACTGTTTAATACAAAATAAAAAATATAAATTAAGTTGAAACAACAACGTCATACTGTTTATGCTATATTATATTCGACGCAGGCGCGCGCTTGCAGCAATACTTTATCTGACCATTTTTTTCCTATGCAGAAACTCGGCGATGCACTCCTTGCTGCAGAGCAGTTTGGTCTCCTTGACTGCCACCTGTCCGCCCAGAAGGGTCTTCTTGCACGTGACGCAGCAGAAGCAGTTGTCGTTGGCGTGAAAGTCCAAACCCTTGACGGCGACCCCCTGCTGGTCCGCGGCGATGACGCTGTCGCAGGCGCTGCACGTCTTGGCGTAGTATTTCTGATAGCACGGCAAGCAGAGCGGCCTGTCGTTTTCCGTGACGTACTGGCGGTTGGCCAGCGGGGTGTCGCAGTCCCAGCAGCAGAAGTGCTTTACGTGGTAGTTGTTGCCCTCGGCCACCGTGTACTCCCGCACGAATATGAGCTGTGAAATAACCATTTATTATTTTTATCGCCAACGCGACGCAGCGAAGCATCGGTATATCTTCGATCGAGTAAAATAACGACTCGTCGCGAAAATAAATTGGAACAACGTATCGTCGCAAAATTTTTAATTCAAAAGCATCTCACCTCGAAATAATATTTTTCAAACAACATTATTATTATAAATATTTAAAGAGACGTTTTTCGAATTCATTGTTGAGATGACAAGTTATTCAATTGGAATTTGGACTGACTATTATTCAGAATAATCATACTCGAGATGAAGCTTATCGAGAGATATTGTCAATTGAAAATCAAGGGATTGATACTGCACTCACATGGCCGGCTATAGAAAAACGTTTAAAGTACTTTTCAACAGCTACTTGGTAGATTTTTAATCAGCAATACCTCCAAAGTGTAAGCATCAGATCGACATTTGGCAAAGAGTCTATTAGTTTGTCTCGACGAGCTCGCAATCTCGTGGTATGGTTTTCTTGAATCATCGTTTGATATACGATAGCGCAGTACAGGTATATTACCTCGTCGCAGGCGTGACACCTCGGTATCTCCAGTAGCTTGGCCAAGTCCCTGCCGCAATACAGCCGGCCCTTGTACGTGAAGTAGACGAGATCGGCGAGCAGCTCGTTGCAGGCACAGCACTTGAAGCACCCGGGGTGCCAGACCGCATCCTTTATCTTGTCGGCCGTGACAACGACCTGTCCCGGATACACGTCGTCCTCGCACCTGGCGCACTCGCGCCTCCCGTGGGCGTTCATCTTCATGGCCTGGAGCTCGTCCTGCAGTTGGTCTATGTGCTCCTGGTTCTGGTAGGCCGTCGACGCGCCGACAGCCTCCTCCGGAAAGACCGGATTGTTCAAAGCCTCCGAGCAGACCAGGCTCGAGTGCACGGGCAGCGAGGTGCTCAATTCGGCCCGCGTCCCGTGGTCCGACTGCTGCTGCTGGTTCCTCATCGCGCTCACCTCCGTCTGGCCCGCTGCCGTTGGCTGGCTCTCGAATTCCTTCGCCATTTCCGGGCCGCTTCTTTTTATATCCTCGGAAATTGCCGCCGGAAATTGCTGCTGGCCGCCGCAACTGCAAAATTAAAACACACAAATAGATGCAACAAAAATAAATCAACTTCTATAACGAGCGCTCGGCCGTTTTTTTTTTTTTTTTAATTTTTGTTCCTATTCTTCCCCTCAAAAGTGACGTCAATGTAAAAAAATCGCTCCCGGGACGCGCGGCGCTTACCCGACGACGAGGTGCCTGCCGCCGCCGCCGCCACCGCCTGCGTACTTGTCGCTGAGCTTCTCCCTTATGCGGGCGAGGCCCCGCTCGTCCAGACTACTGCCCACGATGTCGCCGGCGTTGACCGCGCTGGGCGGCAGCAGGGCCTCCGAGAGGATCCGCTCGGCGAGTCCTGACAACTCCAGCTCCGCGCGAGCCGCCGTTCGGATCGGCCGCGCTGTTCCCGCGCCAGCCCGGACCACCCGCTCCTCGCCCGCGAGCTGGCCCGGATTTCTGGAGCACCGGAGCTCGCGGACCGCCGGCCGGCCGTTGTTCTCCGGCTCGTGGGCCGACGGCGGCAGGCGGTGGGCGTCCGTCGACTCGGCCAAACTGGCCTCGCACGAGACGTCGGCGAGGGCGTGCTGGTAGCGGCCGGTGGCCAGTGGGTTCGACGGCGCGGGGTACGACTCGTCGCTCGAGGGCCGCCCTCGAGGGTCGGCGCAGGGATTGTGGGAGGAAAGGCCCGACTGGATGAAGCTGCTCGGCGTGCGGAGGTTGCTCGAGGTGGCCTTGCTGTTCCTCGTCAGTTGCTGGCTGTGCTGGGGACTGAAGCGCTGGACGTCCGTGGCGTTGGCCGGGGTCATGAGGGACCGGTCGAAGGGCCGGATCGTCATGAGCTGCGGACAAGATTTTCCATCAGTGTCGTTCCGGAGAGCTCGATCGGCGACGATTCGGATCGACGGATTTTTACAGTTTCAAAGAGAGGCCTATGATTATCTCGACTTCGTTGATTTAAGTTCCGACAGGGAGGAAAAAGTACGCGGATGCAGTTTTTTCGGGGGGCTTAAAAAACAGCTGCACCATACCTTGGAAACCCTGCCCTGGCCGGCGCAACTCTTGAGATTGTCGAGGTACTTGTCGAACTCTTTTCTCTCCTCGTCGTCCAGGCCGGCGCAGGCCTTGTGATCGATGTCGTGCAGGGGCAGCTGCTTCTGGAGCTGCTGCCGCCTGAGGGCCGCGCCCGGCGTACCGGTGATGGGCAGCTTGTCGGCCGGCAGGGCCTTCATGTAGTCGGCCGCGAGCTCGGCCGTCGTTTCCGGCGGCACCCACTCGAACGGCGTTTCCGCGGTCTGCAGCGTCTCTTGCAGCTGCTTGGCGCTCACTTTTAGCACTGGGGAAACAAAATTTCGTTTTTTATTCGCTCGCAGAGATGGGGCGCGTCTTTGTTGTTGCTGATGTGATTTTTTTCTCACAAAAATACGCATCGTAGTATTTGCTCGTTGGAAAAATTTCTTTTTTTTCGTACCAAGAGTACTTATTGCAACGCGATACTCGGCAACATTTTTTTTGCCAGCAAAAATAGTGCGCAACGTTTCGAAAGAGAAGATAATTTGGATGAAAAAAGTCTATGATTTCAACTTTGGTCCTGTATACCTTTGTGCCGATGAACAATCAAAGAAGCACAATCTCACGAGTAGCAACGAACAACAAGTTTCCGGCTCACATGGTGCATTGAATTGAAAAAAAAAAAAAAAAAGAGGAAAAAAACCTTCAATGGTGCGCAAAAAAAATGCACAAGTTAAACACGCACTGTAAATAATATACGTCACAAAACACGTGAATATTTTTTGTGAATTTTACGTGACCGCTCGCCCACGGAAATTGTCCGCGTGTTCAACTTGCAACAGAATGATATCGTGCTCTGTTACGTTGTTAAAGACTCCTCGCTTCGAGTTTGTGTATTTTGATGAAGAAGAAAAGAAAAAAGAGAGTTTTCAGACGATATTGCGCGTTATTTCGGAATCCAAACTCCTCAAAATTGATTCAACATTTATAATTGAATATTATACATCGTTACTTACGAACGGCGCGGTTCTTCCTCCGGCTCTTGACGTTGGGCCCGAATAGCAGCTCGAATTGCGGAAACTCGTCATCGTCGAAGTCGTGCTCGTCGCCGCGGCACTTGCAGTTTTTGCACATCTTGCGCCAGAAGTGCAGGTCCAGGCCAGGACAGGCCGACTCGCAGCTCAGGCAGGGGGCACCGGCGCCGACCTCGTGGCCCAGGCGTTGCTGTGTCGATTGGGACGATTAGGGTGTAATTTAGTACGCTTGTATGAAAAGAAACACGCCTCTGTTGGTCCTTCCTTTGTCACTCTTTTTCATTCGTGCTTGCTTATAATTATGTCCATTGTGCGTAATAAACTCAAATAGATCCATTAGTCATCGCGCGCGACTTGGTGATTTCTTCAACGTAGTCTGCATGCAATGTAGTACAAAGACTACGAAAGAATTCAGCCGATGATTTTCTAATGTCGGTTAAAAATTTATTTTTTTCCATCCTCGCTTGTACAAGTCAGTTCTACGTAATACATTTCGCTCGACATTAATAGTTTTCGATAAACATTTCAAATTATTCGTTGTTGACGAATACGGGCTGGTAATCATTGATGCTAAAAAATACGTAATACACAATGTACGCATAACGCTAATTAGTTAGCTTAAGCTACGATCGTAGGATCCTTTTGTCATTTTTTTTTTTTTTTTGTTTCAATGGCCAGTACTTAAAAATTGCGAGTGGAACGAGAAACATTTTTAATTAATGTAGAATACGTACGTCGGAAAACAAAAATTACAACCGACGCGAGGGAGATGACAACATGTGCGAATCACGCGGAAACAACAAAAAATACCTTTCGCTTTCGATTCTCGAGCTCCAGCAACCATTTGGGCCTGTCGTCCTCCTGCTCCGTCGTGGTCATGGTTCTTAAATTTCAAATTTCACGTCCCGCTCCAGCAGTCCCTTTTTTTGCGTCAACACAACAACAGCAAATTATTATTCTGCTCGCCATGCATGCGTGTAAAGTGCGCGAGGGTGTATCAATCGAGAGAAAAAATTCCCATCCGATTTCCGCGACGAGCGCGCGCTCTCGAGTGTATAGTTATGATATAGTAAAGTGTGTGCGAATACCTCGATGTATGCAGCTGTACAGCAACGAATGCCAACAAAGGTTGAAAGGTTCCCTCGAATAATGTTTCCCCCGATCGCGCGCGCGTACAGTTTTCTCGAACCAAGAGGAAAAAGCCCGCAAGGACAACAGCTCGTGCCACGTCCTACCGTCCACTGAAACGCAGAGCACCGATCACATTACACTGTGCTTGGGGAACGCGCGGTTTTTCTTCATCGCAGTCGTATCACCGAGACATCGAAACACCAGTTCTTATCACGAGTCTCACCTCGACTGATACCACTGCCCATTATACTTTACGTGCGACGCCGAACGGAGAGCGACTGTAACATCGAAACACACGCCGGTGTTAGTCACACTCTCTCCGTCTCTCCCTCCCTTCTTCTCCAGGAAAGAGAGCTCCAGCTGCAGCAGCGTCCAGCTTGCTCGAAGAGAAGGAGACGAGGGGGAGGAAAAATATGTTCAAGTTCTCTTCTTCCTTGCCCATCCGTGTTTGCACGTATATGTACATAATATGGGGTGTGTGACACGCGCGTGAAGGGAAGATCGGAGGGGCCGATGGCTGCTGCGGATCCCTTTTAATATTTCACGCGCGCCCACCGATGTATTATGAAATCGTCGTATACTTGGGCGAGGGAGTAGCGGATTGGATTTGGTTCCGCCACGAGTCCCTTTTTATCATCTTTCGTTGGATAATGAGCAATCTTAGGAGTTGGCTCTCTGGAATCGGATCGAAGAAAAATCGCCGGATAACCGCGCGGTGTTCCGATCAGGGGGGTGGGGGGGAAAAATCGTTCTGCCGATGATTGGTGGGATTTTTTGCTTCTTGTTTTTTAAAAATGTGTTCCAACTTTGGCTGGTTTATTAATTATATAACGAGCGTCAACTCTTCGACGATGCAAGTAGTGTGTGTGTGTGTGTTATTCGGGGTGTTTCTAAATATTTCGTCAAGAGCGAATTTATTATTTTTCATTGAACTTTTGCCAGCCAAAAGCTCGTCGCGTTTCCCGCGCAATAGACGTATTATTTTTTCATCACATATGAGTAATAACAAGAAAATTGAGGAATGCGATGTCATCGCTACTGGGGCAATAGACAATTTTTCGTAACATCGAAAGCAGGCCCAAGAACGCGCCGAGGTCATTGTCGTAGGATTCTTGGAGCCAAGTATTAGGAAAAGTTTGATTATCGTGTTTTCGTGTTTTCTATGGTAGATAAGAGAGATAGGAGCGATTTTCTAAACGGTCTGGAATTTGAAATATTTTTTAAGTTGTGTATTTCAAAGTTATTTAGTTGTTTTTCAAGAATTTAAAATTTCATTCAAAATTTGTAAACAAAATAATCTTAATACTTTTTGTAATAGTACAATACATTCAATTTTCCAACAAAAGTTTTAAATCGTTATCGTATTGTCGACATGTTTCATCGATACAATGTTTATTTCATATTTTTTTGTTAATAATTTTATTTAAAAACGTTAAGTTAATTTAAATTTATTTTTCACGTTTTACCATTGCTTGGAGCATTTAATATCAAAGATTACATAAACGATTACTTTTTTAGATACATTTCATACCCAGCACCCTAGTAGGGTATGGTTTTTTAGAACAATTTTTGCAAAAAAACAATAAACTACGAGCAATTGATTTTTAAAAGTTAAGTGGGCAACATTTATGACAACTTAAAATTTTTATTTACATATGTACAAACCTGCATGCTACAGATACATTCAACTATCATATACCAAAAGCTTCTTCGAACTCTTCTTCTGATATCTGTAAGAAAGAAAAAACATCGTGTAACATCGATAACGCACATGCACACTTATTTTTATCTAATGTCTTACCTTTTTCTTCTTATATTTCTTTAATAACGCAATGTCATTAGCTAATTCTTGTAAATCCTCTTCGCTCAACTTATTCCGGCGCTTTCGCTTTACAGCTCCACTTTCCTCGCGTTTGCTTTGCTTGCTCTTGCGTTTTTTCTTCTTATCTTTACGCTCTTGTCTCATTTCTTTGGCTACAGACCAAGCCTCAGTTTCTTTCATTTTTTTCTTCCCTTTCGAAGGCCAGACTCCCGTTTTTTGATATTCATCCAATTTTTGTAATCTAGCAGTCTCCCTCTGTTTGTTCTTGTAAGCTAGCGCATTCACATCGATGTCCACTCCCTGGAACGACGACAAGTCTCGTCCATTGGCTTCCGGCATACGCAGCACTTGAAGCAATCCGAATCCCATGAAGAGCTTGCCTAAATCCATATCTTTCAGACGTAAAATTAAATTACACTCATGTTTTTGATAAGCTTGCACGTGCGACACTACAGCACGATTCGCTTTATCGAATATGAGCCTGTCGTTTTGTTGGAGTTTTCTCATGCACTTGAGACATTTTTCAACTAAATTTTGATTGAGATCCAGCTTATGCTGTTGCAAAACTACTTTTTGGTTTCTCTTTATAAAATCGATGTAAGCGTCCTCCGTTTCTGACAAAAGCAGCAGAGCATTGCCCTCATTTCCTATTCTTGCTGTTCTACCACACCTGAAATGCATTTTTCATCAGAAGAGCGATTAAAAGCTGGACATTTTACGTGTATACATAGTATCATACACAGACCTGTGAACGAAACTACTTGCAGTAGCTGGTGCATCAAACTGAATAACCCAATCCACCTCTGGAATATCTATTCCTCTGGCCATTACATCGGTGCAGATCAAAATGCCACTTTCAAGAGCGTGAAACTCTTGGAAAATCTTATGCCGCTTGTTTTTCATCTTACCATGTAGAGCCAACACTTTAGTGGAAGTTATCAACCTGAAAATAAAAAAAAATCCAAACTCAATTGAGTCGTTTTCAACGGTATTTTTTTTCTCAACAAAAAAAAATTAAATACTATACTTACGTTTTTATTACGTCATCAAAGTAATCAACACAGGCACAAGTGGAGAAGAAAATCATGTATTTTAACTTTGTTCCCTTTTGTTTAATTAAATTGATGACAAAGGCTATTTTTTTGTCGGGATCAACGATGGAATAATAATTATTCAAAGTAGATGGAGTGGATACATTTTCCGTCTCCTTAATAGTTATGGTCTCTGGATTTCTCAGTCCAGCTCTGATCAACTGCTGTACTTGTTTAGTCTGAGTAGCGGAAAATAAGCCTGTCCTCCTTAGGCGGGGCAAAAAATTAAGGATTGTATTGATTGTAGTACTGAACCCCAGGTCTAACAGTCGGTCAGCCTCATCCAAAACCAACAGCTCCTAAAACATGAATTGAATGAATTTTTTTAAGTACACCTCGTAAATACTACATCCATGCCTCCATGAATTAAAAGAAATTACCAAAGATTTGAGAGCTGCAATCAAATTAATTTCTTTACAATTGGTCAGCATATCCTCCAATCTACCTGGTGTGGCCACTATAATGTTAGCACCTTCCTTTATTCTGTCAACATCTTCCTTGATGGCATTGCCTCCGACTAATAACACTTGCTTCAGATTTGGTAAATTGTTGAGAAACTGTCCAAGGACCCAGCTGATTTGGGTTGCCAATTCCCTTGTTGGCGAAATTATGACTCCGCCAACTTCGAATTTTTTCCACTTTTCTACTCTTTTCTTTGGTAAAAAATTCAAGATTAATTTAATGAAGAGTCCGACAAAACAGCTGGGTACACTCAAATGAAAATACCTGCATCAACTCCAACATTGGAATAACAAAGGCCAAAGTTTTCCCGCTCCCCGTTACAGCTTCAGCTGCAACATCTCTTCCAGTCAGCAGAAGAGGGATACTGGCAGCCTATTAATTATTAAGAAACATGCATTCAACTTGCTCGAGATAATTGTCGTTTGAGTT
This sequence comes from Copidosoma aretas, assembly GCA_030522625.1. Classification (NCBI taxonomy): domain Eukaryota; kingdom Metazoa; phylum Arthropoda; class Insecta; order Hymenoptera; family Encyrtidae; genus Copidosoma; species Copidosoma aretas. The sequence continues at coordinate 1,266 of JAPYYV010006178.1, read as the reverse complement.
TTTACAAGAAACAAAAGACAAGTCTAAGAAAACAAAGTACCTGCACCGGTGTCATTGTGTCGAATTTCAATTCTTCCAACGTCTTTAGAATGGTATCACTCAATGTGACCTCCAGATCGGTCCACTTGTTTTTGAACTTCATGTTGAAAATCTAATGTTAAAGCCCTCTAATCAAAAGTCTACGAAAGCAGAAAAATATTTGATTGTTTTCAAATGTCACTGTTGGCCTAGTGAGGTCTGCATGCATGCAGTATGCACACGTGTGTGCACTGTGCAGATCGGGGTGTGAAAATATATATTGGGAGCGAGAATGAAGTTGAGTTGGAGGACTTGGAGGATAAGTATGTGATCTTATAGACGTTCCCCCCAGAATGCCGACGGCGGACGCTTTATTTAACTAATTTTTTGCCGTAAGATATAACATGGAGATTCCCCCGAAACGAGGGCAGCACATGTCATTCTCGCTTCAATACCCAGGCTGTGTTCCGCAAACAGTGACATCAGTAAGTCCATGGTAGTGCAAGAGAGACAGCATGTCATGCTGTCTCTTTCGCACTCACATGATATACCACTGGCTTACTGCTGTCACTGCGTTTGCGGAACACAGCCCTAATAACTTATGTCTCCGCAAATACTTAGGTTAGAAATTTTTTTTGAGTGAGAGTTAGGCCGCAGTCACATGGCCGAGCGCGTAACGCGTATATTAAACACATGAGAAAAACACTGGCCGACCATTTAAAAACGCCTCACAACTTACGGAGACGCTTTGCCAAAGCCCTGTTTTTTGAGCAATTACTAGGTTTGGATGTAAACTTTATTTTGTATCACATTTTAATGCATAATGAGCTTTATTTAATCAATAATCGGCCAAATAACTGATTCACCCATTGAATCAGCTGATATCTCTCGCTTTGCTAGGGTTCGTGTTTACTGTATCAGGGGGCGCACAAGCTTGCTTCCCATCGCGAATACGCTTATACGCGCTCCATGCAGTGTTTCTAACTACCCTAGCGTTCTCGCGCATGCGCAGAGAGACACTCTAGCTTTCTCTCTCTGACAAGCTGGAGTGGAGGAGCCTCCCCGCCCGTACTTTAGCTCAAGCCCTGCCTACTTCTAACAGTTCAAATACGACAACTGATCATCCACAACTGTGATGCACGATAGCCGAGTGGGCTAAGCGTTTTGCTCCTGATTGTGCATCGGGTGTTCTATTCCCGGCCAAGTCTTATTTTTTTCTTTTTTTTTTTTTTTTTTTTTTTTTTTTTT
>JAPYYV010006177.1:0-18330 GCA_030522625.1 Copidosoma aretas | reverse complement strand
GTGTTAAATAAAGAAAGGGCTAAAAAGTATCGTGACGCAAAACGTATTCAACTAAATTATAATACTGTGATTATGTCAAATAGCTCAGATTTAATCGATTATTTCACGCAAGACGTCAGTACAACAACTTCTCCTCCACCAAACTGTTTTACAGATATCGACCAAGTTGAAAACGAACAAGATTTATTGAATATCCGTGATCGAAATAATAGTAAAAATATTGATACAATTGTTGATGAATAACTAATACAGTTGCCTTTACGTATTTTTATTGTTATTTTTATTCATTTTCCACTTAATTAATAATTTATCTGGGGCTGAAACACTGCATGGGAATCGTATTTTCTATAAGTACTGACAATAACCTTGAACGCTAGTTTATTGGTTATGTATACATAGAGATATATCTCTTATTGGGGGTACCTTACTAAGGCCACACGTCCCCCCCGTGATACAGTCTCACTAGGACCTCGAGTGGCAAAGGGGGTAACCTCGCGAGGTACTCATGAGCGCCCCATTAAGATGTCTGATCGGGTAGTTATGCACGTTGTTGTGCATCTATGTATATACATCGCCCGTATTATTTCTTCCACCGTCTCGTAGAATATTTATTGCGATTTGGGCTGATTAGTATTCAATTGTAAATGTAAATATGTATAAAGCAAATTATGAAACTCATCTGAATTTGTCGAGTGTTTATGTATGATAATTTGATGAACAGAAATGATACTTAACACTAAAATCTTTGTGAAATAGCAGACAGTCTGTACTTTTTTCATGACAAATCGACAGTGCATGGTTACAATTATAACCAATGATTTTTTTGTACAGAAAAACGGTGTTTTTATGGTTGAAATCATGCGATTCCCGATGAAATATTTAGTGGCTTTCATATAAGGCCAGGCATAACCTACAGAAAAAATTGATCTTTTCACAGCTTTTTAACAATATTTTGACTAGTAACGGCACTTGCAAATTGGCAAGTGGGTTAAGGGCATTCAGTATATCCATCGGATTTCTACCTTACCAACCACCCCATTTAAATAAAATGTAATTATTTATTAATTATACATCCATTTTTACCTGAAACAATGAGAAGAAGCACAAAGCTGGTACTGTTGGTAATAAACTAAGCCAGAATGCATTGTAATCGGTTGAGAAATGAGAGAGATACTTAAATGATTTTCCGTGATCTCGACAAAGTATTCAACTGCAACATCATTCGAAAAATCATTTTTTATCAAAACTGGTGCACTAAATGAACGGAAATTTGTACAGATGCTATATAAATACAAATTATATGTGCGTCTTCTCATATTTTTACATAATAGTTAGTTTAAAAGTAAAAATATGAGAATACGCACATAAAATCTTTATTTACATAGCATCTGTAAAAATTTCCGTTCATTTGGCGCACCAGTTTTGATAAAAAATGATTTTTCGAATCATGTTACAGTTGAACACTTTGTCCAGATCACGGAAAATCATTTATCTCTCTCATTTCTCTACCGATTACAATGCATTCTGGCTTAGTTTATTACCAATAGTACCAGCTTTGTGCCTCTTCTCATTGTTTCAGGTAAAAATGGATATATAATAATTAAATAATGAAATTTTATTTAAATGGGGTGGTTGGTAAGGGAGGAATCTGATGGATATACTGAATGCCCTTATTGAGATCATTATTTAGTAATTTACAGTCTTTTAAAATTTTTTAGGAAAAAGCGGCAATGTGATTTAGATGTTGAGCCTCCTCAAGCGGACACTGTATAGCTACATGGAGAGATATTGTCCTATGAAAAGTACGTTCTCAAAAAGGCGACATATATTCACTGAGACCGACACGGTGGCGTAGCGCTAGAGTTGCACTTTCGTCGATCTCCGGAATCAAGTATAGTGTACGGGCATGGGTAGGACTTGGTTAAAGTCTTGCCGTTTTCCTATATAGGTTCGCTTCCGCTGCTTTTTTCCCGGGGATTGATTAACTATTTCTCTTACGTTACGTACAATGTGAGCGGGGGTGTGCAGGAGTTCAGTCCTCCTGGTGCCTATGCCCTATACCTGGACATAGACACCCGGTCCGAACTTGGACAATATACCGGGCCGTTCCGGGTTGGGTTTTTCCCAAGAGGTTTTTCCCCAACCCACAGGACTCGTCCTGGGCAAATGCGGAATGGTTGTTAGTCACCCCTTACCTCCTCCCATCTCACTCCCCTTCCCTCTCCCAAGTGCTGAGTGCCCCGAGTAGTGCCTTTAGAAAAGAGCCAGACGTATAGCACTATAATATAAAAGAAAAAAAAATCTATATACTGCGTGGCTGTTTGCTTACACTGAATATCATCATGCTTACATCGAAAATCATGGTGTACTCTGAAAAGTACATCGACAGTTCGGATGCGTACTCAGCGTACATCAGAAACATCGATGTAGTTTTCAGACTACACCGTGATTTGCAATGTATGCATGAGAGGATATTCAGTGAAAGCAAACAGCCTCGCAGTATATAAATCTCACCTTTATGAGAACGTACTTTTCATAGGACAATATCTCTTCGTGTACGTGCACCTAACCTAGCTTACTTCAACACGTGCAGTAAGACTCAACGTTTGGAGTTGCTGCTCCGGCCAGTCAGCTAATATATTTACGTCAGGTGCACGTCATACCTTAAGTTTTTCAAGCTGAGCACTTCTTGGAGGGGCATGAGTACGATAATATCGTGTATTTAATCGGGAAAGTTAAAAATGCCTAGAGTTACCACTATTTAAATTATGTAATGCAAGGATTTAATTTATAGACTATCTGATCTTTAGGAATTTTCAATTCTCTTACTTAAAACCAATTCAGTCCGATGCTTTAAAAGTCATATCCGTATCATACATGCATGCACTACCATGATTGACGTATATAAATTTAACCATACAGAGAGAAAAAAATGACCTGCTAGCATGAGCAGGGTTCTAAACAACGAAATTAAATCGTAATTGAATTACAGTTCAATTAACAATTCAATTTAATTCATAACTGAAAAAATATTCAATTAACAATTCAATTTAAATCTTAAATCACATTGGTGTTCATTGAAATAACTTTCAATTGAGAACTAAATTTGAATTGTAATTGTTTGATTGATAGATTAAATATTTTAGAACCGCGAGCATGAAGCGATGAAGCAGGCGACATTTTATCAGGGGTGGTATTGTGTAACTTTGATTGTTTCTATTGACGAATATGGATAAACCAATTTTTGTCTGGAAGGGATCCTGTGGTGTCTTTAAGGAGGTTCAATACTTTTCTCAAAATGCAGAGAAAGCAATGAAACTCTCTACAATAACTTTTCAGATTGTGGAAACTTTATCAATTTTTTAAATATCTTCTGCCAAAAAATTTTTTAATGTAAAATTTCATGGTAGAAAATATTGTAAAAATTCACACGGTTTCCAGACACTCTGAATAGTTATCGTAGAAAGTTTCATTGCTTTCTCTGCATTTTGAGAAAACTATTGAACCTTCTTAAGAAATTGGGTCTCCATATTTCTATATATATATATAGAATTTGATGTAAATCAATGTATATTCTGAGTGTGTGTATGTGTCTGTTGTAGTATTGAGCTATGTCGGTTGTGTCCCTCAGAGGTATGCTACGTATAGACCGTATAGTTAGTCGCGCGAAAGTAGCGAATCAGTAAAGACCTAATGTTCGTTATAGTTAATAAATATGCACCACGTTTTTAAGTATCCGTTCTACCCCCCCCCCCCCCCTGGATAGACAACGTTGATATACAGAGTATAAAACAACATGATTACAACCCCACCTGTGGCCAGATCGGTGCCAAGCCACGGCCAAGGTGGGTAGCCTGGCAACAGCATAGCAACCAGGCTTGGTCCCAGCTTTTGCCCACTTTCAATTTCCGATCGGGTAGCTGGGTTATTAGCAGCTACGCTGCGCACGCATCGACTGACAAAACGTCGCCTGCTATATCGCCTCTTATGCTAGCGGGCCATTATTTGTCTCTCCTACAAGCTTCCGATAGACGGGTTCAATAAAAAAAAAAAAAAAAATCGTCTTTGGGCTTTAACAGGATGTATACATGTATGTTTATGTGTATGTTTGTTGCAGCGATGCGTAACCACCGCAATTCTGTGGGAATGACGACGATTAACTCGACAAAGCAGGTCAACAAGGTGAAACCAAACGTGAATAGAACCGCCAACGATGGCCTGACGAGTCCGCAGCAGCAACAACCGTACAATCAAAGGTACTTGCTACCCAATCTCATTTAATCGAATAACCCTTTGCTCCTACGCGTTCACTTATTATTCGCTTTTTTTCTTGTAACATGCGTGACTCCGAGGTCAATATAATATAAACAAAAAAGTAAAGAGAAAAATACGCATACTATAAGCATATGTGTATCTAAAAAATAAAATTTAAAAATTGGTGATTTGTACCATACTGCGGGTTATAAAATAATGTATATATCGTTATTTATATAATTATTGAAGAAGTTCAATCGGTGACTAGCGTTATGTGCAGACTGAGAACTTGTGTTGAACGAATATCCATAACCTGCACTGAATAAACTTTGTAATTAAATATCTTTTTATTTTGTCCTATAAGCTGTAATGTTTATTAAATCACTAGAAAGATTAGGATTTCTAGTTTATGACTCTAGTTTTTGGTCATGCTGACCCAGTTCTACGAAGAATAATCCTGTGACTTCCGGTCTCAAAATTGTCACGTCCATAAGAGCGCTTGTTAAACGAGTGCTCAACAGCGATTTTCAAACGTCTCGTTTTCGTGATTTTATCTTATAAGCCTATCTGACATTGTGCATAGAGGTGTATAAAAGCTTCATAAACAACCTCTTTAAGTTTCACTTTGATAGCCCAGTTTTTAATTTTTGCATAAACCACCTTAAGTGAATACATATATAACCATCAAAGCAAACAGAATATTCATACGATTTAACCCTGAAGTGCGTCACTTTTTTCTCACACAGTCATATCTAACTGTGAGACTCAAAATTTTTTACGTTTGTTTACTTCATAAATCGTACACATGTCAAATTTTAATGTCAAATTCATGTTTTACTCATGTCTCTGCCAAAACAACTACTTTTCCACCCTGTTTTAAGAGATAAAAGCGTCATATTCCCTCTTCGTTAAAATATTATGTTTGCTGCTTTTAGAGCAGGATTAACGTTTTCACCATTTTCTCGGCTGCCAAATCACACCCGGAAGCAAAATTGATGTACTTCTATTGCTAAAAGTATAATACATCATATTCCGGTGAATTACATTTTGGAAATTAATAATTTTAATTTCATCACGCACATTTTTTCAACTCATTCCTTTTATTCTTTTTTAGAAATTAATATTCATTACACTAATCAAAATAAAAATACCTAATGTTCATTTCTGCATCCAATTAAATCATTAATTAAATTTAACATTAATAAATTTACCAAATAATGATGATGATTGTGAGATCAAAATTCATTATAACATCAAAAAATGTGAGCTCACTTTCTAATTTTCAGAACGCAACAGGAAGAGTCCGCATATGCAGGCTACCATCTCGCCTACGAAGTGAAAAAGCTCATGTACGCTCAATAAAATGCTAAAATACATTACTTTATTTTTTAATAAATATTTTGAATTCTTCCTTACGTATTTTTTTCCAAGTGTTTTTGAGTGTTTATTATCTTATTCAAAAAATCTAGCATGCATGTGTAACAAAATTAGAATCATCTATTAAATCTATCTTGCTGCCACCTAGCTTCTCGTACTTAGTGTATTAACGCAAGTTTTTGTGAATGCCATGATAAGAGTTAATTTACGAACTATTGAAAAATAATTACACTTTTCACAGTACGAGTAAAATCATCTGGTCGGGATTTCTCCTGAATGATTTGTAAAATTTTATCCACTCTTAGTATGTGTCATGAGATCTTTTATATTCATAAAATTTGAGTTACACTTAAATTTTGGTTGTCCTCAACGAATGACTCAACATTACAAGTAGATAAAACAAAAACCTGCAACTAAAATAAAAATTTTAGTATTCATTTATAAGAATGAAAAGAATAACATCAAATTTTTTACATTTCATCAAGTTTAGAACTAAATAAGGTACGTCAAACATTAAATCAAAAAATGAAGAGAAACAGAAACACACTGCATGGTAAACGGTGCACGGTAATCATTATAAAACTTATAACAAATGACTGTGAATCAAGTTCACCGTACATATGGTACAGGGTAGTGGATTACATTGGGTTGCGGGGAATTTGGAGTAGTGCACTTGTTGTATTATTACAATCTGCTAAGGAAAAAAAGTTATTAATAAGATTAATAACAATAGAACAAAAAATAAATCGTCGCTTGGGAGGAACAAGGTACTGTCTCAAATTTCGGCTGAAGAAGGTACTATTTCGTTTAAAGCGCTAAGAAAGGTACTATCTCAGCGCTCCGGGGAAGAAGGTACTATCTCGGCACTGCGGAGAAAAGGTACTATCTTGGCAAATTAGCAAATATCGACGAAGCAGGAAAAGGTACTATCTCGTTTTTGAGTTGAAAGGTGCTATCTCAGCGCCACATAAAAAATGATATATCTCGGCTTTGAAAAAACGAAATGATTTCGGATTTGCAGGAAAAAGTAGATAACTCTGATATCTCTCAGTGTGTAAAAAACCAGTCAATTATTCATTTGCTGATCCGAGATACAAACATTTTTTCTGTGGCGCCGAGATAGTACCTTTTCTCACTTTAATGAGATAGTACCTTCTTCCCCAGAGCGCCGAGATGGTACCTTTTTACTGCAGCACCGAGATAGTACCTTTCTCAGCGCTGTTAACGAGATAGTACCTTCTTCAGCCGAAATTTGAGATGGTACCTTGTTCCTGCCAGGCGACGAAATTATAACACAGAAAAAAAGTACATCATGCATTCGATGTTTCCTACTCGTCACTGAGCGCAGATGTTACCTGAATAGCTCTGTCACTTCATAATTTTAGTTTTGAATCATAGGGTTAAGGTGTGGCGAATTATGGATACATTGTATGTATTTGAAAAGATTGTAACGCAATAAAGATATTTTGATTTTTCAATTAGTATTAACGACGTATGTAACATCTAGTACATGTTGGGCTATTCTTATGTATTTCATTATAATGTGATCTTACATGATTTTTCAAAGTTTTATTATTTCCTTTAAAAGTAACACAAGTATTATTAGTAGGAAGGCCCAGAGGGTTTCCGTAGCTGATCCCGTTCTAAAGCACTACCAACGTTTTTTCTGTATATTTGAATCCCCTGATTACAAATTTCAAGGGTGGAAAGTCTAAAAGGGTGTAAAAACATTTTTAAACAAATAATATACAATTTTTCGTGAAATGCGTAGTTTTTGAGTAAAAAATTAATAACCTTTTCAAAAACGCGGTTTTTGTGATTTCTAATTGCATATTGCACATGTATTTGTAAAAATTTTTAAACTAGGTACTAATAAATGGTATACTTTAATCGTGCTGATAATTTTTTTTGGTTCAGTTGTCTCATTTTTATGTATTCAGCCTTGAGTTTTGTGTATTATTTACGTCCAGCAGCGTGGGACCGCTACGAGGTAGGTTTGAGAAGCAGAAGCCTCGGCGACCGCTCTACTATTACTTCTAATTCAGATACTCGAATTTTCCTACCGCGATATAAAATTATTTATTTCGATGAGCCAATAGTATTTAGATTCTATTCAGCATACATAATTCTGCACCACAGCTTCACCAAGTAATATTGGCACGCAAGTTTTTGTAACATCGAAAAAAAGAGATATGTAGCTCAATGTGCTTATATCAAGATTTCTTTAAGTTCAGCCGCCGCGAAAAGTGGTCTTAACTGCAAGTAAACTTTTTCTGTACTAGAGATAGGTGTTCTTATCAGAAGTGTGGATAATACGAATTCAAGTGATTTAACTTCCTGCTCTTGTAATCCAAGCTTTAACCACACTGACTGCACGAGCTGCATTTATTAATAATATAATAAAAGTTATCATAAACCATTTAATAATACAAAATATGGCATACACATCTTTTCTTTGATATTTTATCTCTAATTCTTTAAGGTTATAAAAAAGAACGAACTATAAATTACTAATCGACTTACGAAAAAAATAGTAACTTAGAATTTACATTTTGATAATAGTTGTGATAACTCCATAAAAATTACCTTTTAGTTAAAATAAAAGATCAGGTAAGTTTAATGTGCTAAGATTCATAATTTTTAATGATTCCTGATACCTTCATACAGTGGGAATAAATTTTATTGTTTTAAATACATAGTCAGACTTGCAAATTTATGAAAGCAATATCTACAAAAAGTCAAGTTTTGTTTTCCTTTTAGCGCAGAATATTGTTGTTCTGAATATTCCTCGTACAATAATAAAATCAAACTAAGTATACCAACTAACACATCAATATTTATGAGCCCAATCATACGATCATGACATTTGATATAATGTTAGCCCATAGTTCATATCAGCAGGGGCGGCACTAGGGTAGTAGTTGAGGTATAGAGAAATCTGTGATGACTAAAAAAAAAAGTCACCTTAAAGAAGGTTTTATTTTAACTTTATCAACTTTTATAGCACACTTTATTGTTAAACTTATGACAACGTCTCATAAATATCATAATATACATATTTTATGCACCAAATTATGTAACGATACAATTATTCATTGTGATAAGGATCCTATACCAAAATTACTAGTTGCATTAGAATATTTTTTTGTTTCCTCGTGTGTTTTTCGTGACTTTTGGACGTTTGTTGCGCCCTCGGTAGGAATAATATTGTTCGACACTCATGCGCAAAATTTATGCTAATTATTTCTGTCAGAAATTATATTTTTTAATTTGTTTAGCGAGCTTGTCTCGCTGTCAAGATAGTTGTATCCAAAAATTAAAAAGTTATAAAAAAATGCATACATGTCAGTCATACTACATCACGTAATTGTTGCTTTTTTCATGTATGCTAGTGTTACATGTATAGGGTGCATCATGGATTTTTTTCAGATTTTTTCCTGATTTATTTATAAAAATATTGTGTGCATCAAAAATCAACACTCTTTGTTATAAACATTTTTCAATCATCATCCTATTTTAATAAACGAGAGCTAGTTTTTTTCTCTATCTGAATAGCTACAAATTTACCGTCTTTGATTTTTCAAAAAAAGCCGTATTATTGTTGAATATGTATTTGTTTATAAAAACATTTTCGTTTTTTATGAATAAATGCATTTTTAACCATCATTATGACTTTTTTTAGAAAATCTATGACGGTGAATTTAAAGCTATTCAAAGGAAAAAAAAACTAGCCCTCGCATATTAAAATTGGATGATTGTTATAAAATTTGCATTACTAAGAGTGTAAGTTTTTCATTCACACGATATTTTGATGAATAGATGGGGAGAAAAAAATCTAGAAAAATTCAGGATGTACCCTGTATATGCGACATTATCATACATTTAAATAGCAACGATTGTATGATTTGTCACTGAGTAATATAACTTTTTTGAGCATCTTAAAATTTTGGGATACAACTACCTTAAACCAACTTTTGAACTTTACGCTATAGTAGTGTCAAGACTAGCAAAATAAATTTGTCTGTATGGTTTTTGTGAATTCTAGTACATGTACATTTAAATTTGGATTACTTATACCTATTATGGGAACTGTATTTTGAATACTATTTTTTAAATTTACTGTGTATGAAAAATAGAATTTAAAAACATATTGAAATTGTTGGAGTTCGTTTCTGAGGTATGGAATTCCATAATTACTCAAAATTGAGGTATGGAATCCTCCATACCGACCATACGCCTAGTATCGCCCCTGAACAAGTGTAAAAATTACTTAATTTTGTTATTGTACGAAGAATATACAAAATGATAACAGTATTCTGCACCAAAAAGGAAACAAAACTTGACCCTTTGTAGATTTTGATTTCATTACGTTGTAAGTCTGACGACGTATTTGAAAATAATAACATTTATTGCCGCTCTGTAAAGATATTAGGGATCATTAGAAATTTTGAATCTTCGTACATTAAACTTATTTGACCTTTTATTGTTGTAAAACGGTAATTTTTATGGAGATACATTTAATACACCTACATATACATGTAGGTATAAAATGTATCATTTACATACATTTTATGTACCTATATATATATATGTATATATAAGCAATACACAGAACTCAAGGCTGGCTGCACACAAATGAGGCATCCAAACTACAAAAACTTATCAACGCGATTTAAGTATGGCATTGTATGAAACGTTAAAGCCTTGATGAGTTCAAAATATGCACAAATACATTTTTAAGATTTGATTGAAAGTCGTAAAAAACGTGTTTTTGTTTTTTAATTTGTAAATTTTTCACTCAAAAACTTATCGTTGTACGAGAAATTTCATAGAAATGTTGTATATATAGCATCGATTAAAGAATAAGATGAAAGTTTTAACGGCACATTTAAATAATTTTTCAATTTGTTAGCAAAAGTTGTAAGCACGTTTTTCTTTCAGGTTTTTGATTTTCCACCACTAAAATTTGTAATCAGGGAATCAAAATACATGAAAAAAACTTTGGTGGAGCTTTATAACTTGATCGGCTACCAAAATCTGTACTGGGCCCATTACAATACTAAACTTGTTGCTGAAAATCTAAAAACATGCTTTTTTTATCATTAAAAATATCTGCCTCTTTCCAAGCATGATTGTCATTGAAATATAAACTTTGAAGTACATTATTTAGGAGCAAAAAAAAAATAGTTAAGATTAGTTGTAGTTTGTATGCCACAATAGTATTTAGTTTGCTTATCGAATATCTACTGCAGCTAGTATGTAAAAATCATGATAAAAAATCTAGAACATGCCAAAACAACGTATTATCAAAAACTTAAAATACACAGGCCGACGAGCCGAGCGTCAGGAGGCTCAAACGCAACGCAAAACGGCAGCCTGCAGATAGGCATAGCCGATGATCAGGCAAAAGACTTTGACTTTGAAAAGACGGAGATGAAGTACGACTCAACAGGCATGTTCCACTGGAGCCCAGCACGCAACCTGGAAGATTGTATCCTGGACCGTAACCAGGCGGCCATGACAGTGTTGAACGGCCATGTGGTGGTCTGTCTGTTCGCTGACCCCGACTCACCGCTAATCGGATTGCGCAACCTTGTAATGCCCTTACGAGCATCCAACTTCCATTACCACGAGCTTAAGCACGTTGTTATCGTCGGCTCTGTCGACTACATCAGGCGTGAGTGGAAAATGCTCCAGAACTTGCCAAAGATTTCAGTCCTAAACGTAAGTATAACTTATACAATTTATACTATTTTATGTACAAACCAATAGTTTGCTGACGTTTACGATTGTATAGTTTAATTGATTTTCTTACAAGGAAAGGCAGGGTTGCCAGCACCTCACTATTGTTACTATGAGCCACTTTTTGAAAAATGCTATCACTACATCTACTATTTTAAAAAAAAAGCACTATTATTACTATTTTAGAGCTTATCAGCTGTGAATTTGCATTTTAGTGCTTTTTTAGGGTCCACACGTAGTTCATAAGATTCATCATATGATGTGACTGAGTATAAATATAACAAAATATGATTTAACGATCGCATAATTCGTCGTCCAGCAAATTTCTACGTTTCTTGCAGCTTTTATAAATGAATTGAAGTAATGTAGCATGATAAACGAAGGTCGGAAATCGCCCTACAACATGAAGTGGTATCTTTTTGATGTATAATGTTTTGGACCTCGTTGATAACGAAAAATAGTAGATTTCGTACGAGATTGGAAAGGCTTTAATTTGCGAACCGAGAGGTTTACGACACGAGTCGTAGGCGAGGGACGTAACGAGGTTCGTAAAGAAGCCTTTACGATCGAGTTACGAATGCTATTTTTCTTACCGAGGGTGTACCAAATAATGTTTTTCCTACCTCAGGCCTTTTTGGAACCGTGGTACACCCGTGGTAGGAAAAATAGCATTCGTAACTCGATCGTAAAGTATTTTTACGAACCTCGTTACGGCTCGTGCCGTGAACCTCTCGGTTTTCAAATTAAAGCCTTTCCAATCTCGTTCGAAAACTACTATTTCTCTATTCCTTGGCGAAAGTACATTTGTGAAAAAGTGAAAAATCATCACTGCTTTATTTTAGCTGACAGTTTAACGGCACAGCCATTGCGTGCAAATTGCTCTTCGGGCGTGGTAGTCGTATTTTATGCCCTAGGTAGGAAATGTACTATTAGTTCCAGTCAAAGTATAAGTCAATGTGATGATTAATAAATAAAAAATTATTTACATTGCCCATTCGTCGTTAAAATAATTTATTACAAACCAAGATGATAAACACTATGTAATGCATAGGGTTCACCGCTGAGTAGAGCAGACTTGCGAGCCGTGAACGTGAATCTGTGCGACATGTGCTGTATCCTATCGGCAAAAGTGCCTAGCAACGATGACCCTACCCTCGCCGACAAGGAGGCCATTCTCGCGTCCCTCAATATTAAAGCCATGACATTCGATGACACGATAGGCGTGCTTAGCCAAGGTAAAAGCTCTTGAGTTTATTTACCTCGTTCTTTCTAAACAATCTATTATTGCTTATTATAACTCATACACTGTACAATTGTAGTTGATTTATACAGGCACCCTCTTCCACCTTGGTATTAGGGTGTTGATCCTAACGCCACCTTTAACTTTTCAACCCCAGTCTCCATTATATTCTATTACCCCAGTTCCATCCTCTCTTACCAATATAACATAATTCTTTATATACCGTCTTTTCACTCTGGCCCTACACTTCTCTAACTAGTCCCACACCTACCCAAGACGGCCTCGGAGCCCCTACCTACCCCCCTTCCCCCCTATTTTAATGAGCATCAGTGCCACGTTTCCTTTTAACTAATGGACGATGCATAAATTGCTCACTGGGGAGTATTTATTATTTTTCACAAATTATCACGAATTACATATTTTATTACTTTTCGTGTGTTTTTCATTCTCGGCTTGCCTTGGGAGTCAATTTCTACGAAATTAACGTTGCAATATTTTCCTAATTAACAGTTAATGTGATTTTTATTTGGTCGGTTGTATTAAACTCTCAACCCAAAAATAATTATCGTATTTGTGATGGAGGAAGAAAAAAAAAATTGGGTTTTCTGATAAGTAAAAGGGGGGTTTAGATAATAAATAACAGACACTGAAACTTTATCAATACATAAGTAAGTATATTGCATGAGAAAATTATACAAACAGCAATCTACTAATAAGCTTGGACAGGCGTAAGCACTTTTGTTCGGCGCAGCTCGCGATGCACGTACAACAAAGACATACGACACCACTACATATTTACATAGTACGGCTATAACTACCATACACATCGTAAATTGTATGTGCCATGTCAAGCGAATTATACTATTTCTTACACTCGACGCATTAATTCGTTTTCAATTGCTTTATTTGATTTTTTTACTTTCCAGTTGGCAGTCCTATTGTCCTTCAGAGAAGAGGATCTGTCTATGGAGCGAACGTACCCATGATCACAGGTAGTACACACATACAAACAAATCCATGTCATGTGAGCGCTGTCATTAATTAAGAACTCACTTCCATTTTGCCATTATATGATGGATAACCTTTGGTCAAACTAACGTAATCCAATGTGACTGAATTTTTTAGAACTTGTCAACGACAGCAACGTTCAGTTTCTTGACCAAGACGATGATGACGACCCGGACACGGAGCTTTACCTAACTCAGCCGTTCGCTTGTGGTACCGCATTTGCCGTGAGCGTTCTGGACTCTCTAATGTCAACGGTAAATTGTCATGAATCAAAAATCGTTATCCTTCATATTTATCTTAGCCCAGCATTGATAAAATTTTTGGCGTAACAATATTGTTTTTTTTTCACAGACCTATTTCAACCAAAATGCGCTAACTCTAATACGATCACTGATCACTGGAGGTGCGACGCCCGAGCTTGAATTGATCCTAGCAGAAGGTGCTGGGTTAAGGGGTGGTTATAGGTAAGTAATCTTCCAGTTACACTAATGGGCTCTTACTTTTAATGGCAAACGTTGCAAGAGAGCACTTTGCTTCAACAGAATATTAAAATAGTGTATTACTTTAATTTCACTTGCATGCTCGTCACCATGCTGCTGACAGCGATAGCAAGATCGGGACATTGATCGAATGTATATTATTAGTGAATACGAGTCAGCCCAGTTAAATTATCGACAGTTTGCGCATAAAAAAAAATAATGTGTGGTCTAGTTGTGAAGTCTTAGCAGTTTCAAGTGTAACATAATATTTAGCTGCAAATCAAAATAGAATACATTACTTCACTAGTGCACTTTGGGCCCGCCGAGTACTTTAAGAG
Organism: Copidosoma aretas; assembly: GCA_030522625.1. Taxonomy (NCBI): domain Eukaryota; kingdom Metazoa; phylum Arthropoda; class Insecta; order Hymenoptera; family Encyrtidae; genus Copidosoma; species Copidosoma aretas. The sequence goes on along the minus strand of JAPYYV010006177.1, from coordinate 3,892 downwards.
GACAGAATAGAAGTTTTCGTCACAAATGTACAAATGTGCTTTTCCGGACTGGTCCCTGGGCCCGAGGGCGCTTATGAAGCAACGCCCGAGGGACCGTTGGGACCGCCCTGGTTGAATGCACATGAGTGGAAAATCCTATTTTTCCTACCGAGGGTGTACCAGGGTTCCAAAAATAGCATTCGTAACTTGATCGTAAAGACTTCTTTACGAACCTCGTTACGTCCCTCACCGAGAGGTTTACGACTCGTGCCGTAAACCTCTCGGTTCGCAAATTAAAGCCTTTCCAATGTCGTACAAAAACTAATGTTGCAAAGGCTTGCTCTCGAGTGGCGTATATTGTTTTTCTCTCCAAGAGTGCAAGGTGAGGTAGGGTGATTTTACAATCTTCGGAATGATGCGTATTTTGACGTAAAGAGTGGGAAAAAGCTGATCTCACAAATTGTGAATTATGATTTAATGGAATACAATTTTCGTGTAAACATTGAATAATAGTTACATAGATGATATTTTGAAGGTAAGTTGTGACTTGCGGGCATCGAAAGCAACGAACAATGTACAATATTAAATAAAATGTGTCGGTGAATAACTGGATTCAACTGTTAAACTGCCTTGCCAGTATTTGACCAACCCGTGAAGGACTAGTTGGAATTATTGGCAATTTTAAATCCAGTTTTTGACAACGTAAATTTGATCTAATTAAGACGTTATTATTAAAACAGAAAATGGTACATGGTAAAAAACAGTCGAAAAATAGATAACACAAAGATAGAATCCATAAAAAACACCAGTATCGAATAAACGCTACACGTCGTGTATAAAGTAAGACACTCTTATAGGTTATGTTATATACATGGTCATGTAAAAAATTGTATTGGTTCACTAGCTTTTTATGTAAGATAGACGTTTTTAACTAAAAAAAAGAAAATTAAAAAAATTTAAAAAGTAGAGATTCTACAGACTTGACATTTTAAGTGAAATTAGTTGAGTTTAAATTATTACATATTCTTTTTTGTCTGTAAAGCATTACTTCTATAGAACATACATTAAATAACGATATTTTGAACTCCATTATCTTGAAAATTAGTTTGGGTATTCTTTTTACATTTTTTTAAGATTATTTTGAACGATTTTTTTAGGAATAGTTTTTTCTTTTTTTCAAATAAAAGAATATTATTCTGCTTTTTTTATATTTAATGATTCAGTTTATGGATCTATTTTTGTTATATCAAAGAACTGAAAATGTATTCCTAACATATTACAAACTCTGAAAAATTGTAGTTCATTACAGGTATAACAAATTAAAAAATGTATGTATTGTTCGATCGTAATTATAAATACATAAATATATATATTTTATCCAGAGTGAATTGATTTATTAATATTTTAATTTTTATCTCAGTAGTATTTTGTTTACCATGAAATTAACTTTACTTTGAATACCTATCAAAAACAAGATTTTTATGTATGAATAGAGGTACTCAATTCAGCGGTCAAATACTGGCTGGACAGCAGTCAACTACATAATTATTTTATATTTTACTTTTCTTTAATGAAGGTTAGTGAAATGAAGAGAACGTTTGGCCGAAAATAATATGGATATTATTGAAAATGATTTAATCATCAGTATCCAAAGCTCGCTTTTTGTCGAACCGGTCAAATACTGGGCAGTTTACCCCTAATTCGGATGTTAAACAAAAAATTATATTAAGTCCGTTAGTTAGATTATCAAAAAATATTGGACACATGTATTTTCATTTTTTATACAAACAAAAATTTATGAAGATATAGCTTGTCAAATTTTAGGAGTGGGGGCAAATGGCGTCACGATTATGGTGAATTTTGAACAATCACGACGTAATTTGCCCCCTTTCCTAAACTTTAATTTGCTCTATTTTCGTAAATTTTGGTCTATACGAGGAAAGAAAAAATACATGTCCAATATTTTTCAAGCACGAGTACGATATCCCGGGCGCCACGAAATAACACGTGTAGTGCGTGTAGTACGCGGCGCCCGCGGAAAATCGTACTCTCCCCCTTTTTCATAATCTATCCAACAATGACGGACCAAATGGAAATCCACCTTTTTTTTGTATAACATCCCAATTCAGTTTAAGAACATGTAATAAGAATTGAAATGACAATACTTCACCCAATGTTTCCCCTTAATGAAAAACCATGCTGTCTTTTTCAATACTTAAGCTTGTGTTTTTGCAAATTAGTAATTCAACTTAAAATCTACACTGATGTAAATAAAATTCATCAATGTATTATAACGACTCATAATAATATTTACCAATAAGTAAAATAACCAACAGAAAATTCACTTGCTGAGAACAGTACAGTAGATATACTTCATTAATATCCAATTTAACTTTTTAAATCATCACCTAATACTTATAATATATAAATCTATATATTTAAAATGAAACTTAAAATGTTGGATACCGCAATATTACGAACTTTAGTACGTCGCATTACAGTATATAATACAGAGGTTGCCCGGGGTCTAGGGATGGCATCGGCAGCCTCGGTGGGGGGCATGGGGGGCAATGCCCCCCTACTGCCAAACACATATCTGATCGCTCTTTTGGAAAAACAATTATATTGCTATTCCTCAAAAAGATAAAAAAATTCGATCAAGTACGATATTTTTCTAAAAAACTGCACATCCACAAGCTACTAAATTTTACAACTTTATTCTCAAATATGTTGTAAAGATTACAAAAATTATAATTATGGTGCGTAAAAAAAGTTCGATTACTTTGGGCCCATGAGGGAAGCACGAAATAGTAGTTGTTGTCAATAATGTGCATCTCCCTGGCCGGATGCGCATTAGTGTCAAACTCTATTTTTTCTACCTAGGGCGCAGAAACCACTCAAAAACCCCCGAGGTAGTAAAAGTACTTTGGGCGTTTACTTTGGGCGTTTTCTGATGGATTTCGCTGAAACTTCGACAGGATGTTCGTAGTGACGTAAGAATATACAATCTAAAATTTTAAATCATTTTACAGCACCGTTTTACAGATATTCAATAGTAAGAAAAGCTCGATTCAGTATGTAACCTTATGAAAGAATTGCATTGGCAGAAAAATCGTCTATGGAATGTTTACCATTTTTTACATAAATGATCGTATACCATTGAATAAACATTATGTTAAATCTTCAGAGGGATCCATAACCTATTTTTATTATAAATATTTAAAAAGTGACGAATTATGAGTTGGCAAATATGACACCGCTGTAAAGGCATGAAATTCAAAAACGAACATATATAAATGTAATAGATAAGTAGTTATTGGAGTTAATAAATTGTAAAAAATGTACATAAAATACCTTTTGCGCAAATACTACAAACAACACCTCTTAAATATAGTCCAAAGTATGCATGTATGTATTTACATGCAATCGACATATGGCAGAAACTTGCAGCGTTGCCATTTGTTTGCAAAGTCTTGTGTGAAGTCTCATAAAACTCCTGGCGTTAATTATCTTGGCCAGTAACTCCCCTAACACCACTTTTATATTAACTTTCGTAATACTTCGCGTACTATTGATCTCTTATGTACAACACAGCCTGTTGTAACAATGTTTCCGTGTTTACTTTGTTGTTTGATATCTCGAAAATGATGAATAACCACACTCTAAAAGTCTGTATCGGCGAAAAAAAGCTGCTTGAACAAATCTAGGAAATAGTGTATTGTGATACAAGTGCGGCAAGTTGCCAAATGCGCACGCAGCCGGTGGGTGGCGCACGAGCGCAGCGAGTGAGCCATTCCGGCCAATTGCGCATTTGGCACGCCGCACGTGTGCCACACACTATTTTATATTACAAGTGCATGGAATAATGCCGACCACGTGGGGGTGGAGGTTGGTGAAGGGAAGGGGTGAGTAG
>JAPYYV010006176.1:0-15062 GCA_030522625.1 Copidosoma aretas | reverse complement strand
TGTATGTCAACAGAACAATCAATTTATAAACATAACTATAAACATTTTTCACACAACATTCAGCGCGAATGCTTATATAAATGGTGTGACTTATCCATATACTTATACTTAAAGTTATAAGCCGGACTAAAAATTGAAGAACCGAATTTATAATTTGAGTAACACAGCTACAAAAATAGACGGAAAAAGAAAATGACTTAGTGTTAAGGAATTATATTAGAATAGAAACAAAATGCTTTGAAGTAGTAGCACAAACAAAGAGTAATTAGAACACATCAGGCGTAGAGAGACAAAATTACTAACTTATGCAAAACTGTTGTAAAGATAAGAATATCGTTAGTAAAATAAGAAAACTAAAAAGCTAAAAGATAGCAGCTTGGGAATAAAAAAACACAAGTTTAACAATTACAATTGACTATTCTAAGCAACTCCTGCAGTCTTATAATCAAGCAAAACAAATTAAATAGCAAGATTCTAAAATTTTACACCTAACGAGATTTCAACCCCGGCGCACTAGAATGCTGATGTAAGAAAGTTCCTCTTAGAAATCTAAGTTTTTAACGCTCTAGCTAAAATTTTGTATTAATTTAATCATTTACAGAGTTATCACAGCAGCGGCACAGGATTGAGACAAAGTAGTTTCAAAATTATTCAGCCTCCACCAAGAGTGTATTGCGAAATCATAGCAGAGGAGGTAAGCGCACGGCACCAACCTCCACTCGTATAGATATACTCGTAAGGTACCGCCCTCCTGCAAGCTCCGCGCGCCAACTGCCACGCCTTGATGATGACATTCTGTAAACCACTTGATTTTTGAGAAATATTTTATAATAATAATCTGTGTTTTAATCTTAACCCATAAAAGATTTGATGAATAAGACACTGTGATGGGAAAAACTTAAGAGGTTAATCAATGAATTACAAAATTTTAAGAGGTAGTGCGATTGCTGAGATTGATAAACACGATTCTGAAGGGGGCTCTCTCCACTAGACTAAATTATAGAATAAGTAGAGTCCTTTTTTGACATGCTACTGTAAATATCTCATAATGTAAAAATTATAAAACTTTTTTGCGTTAGAAACAAATCATTACGAAATAATGATTGCCTGAGCGCTTGCTCTAAATTAAAAAGAAAAGTTTAAAAAATAAGTATATTCTTGGCTTTTCGATCGATTTTGATTATTCACAGCTTGTTTTGCTCTTTAAATAACATCAGATGGATTTACCATAGAAAACTTTTTTTTTAACCACTAATTTTTTTAACCAACTTAATTTCTTGTTTTGCACGTTCCCTACTATTATACATTATACTTGTATATTAATCATATTTTCTGCTACTACTTTTTTAAATCGTTCTTACAATTACTATGACTGAGGGTGAATCTTTTTAGCTTTAATTGGTTTTTATGCTCAAGTTTCGCCCAAGCAATTTATTCCGCAAGTATCTACAAGACAATTAATTTCCGACTTTTGATTCTGGATTGCCGGTTATGTGAAGATTACTCTGTATTTTTCTTTCTAATATAATGTACTCAACCTTTGACTCAACGAATAATAGTAGTATTTTTATATACAGAGACATCTCTTTGTATCGCAGGGGTTACGTTCCTAAAAGTTACTACAAATAGGAAAATCTTGTTAGCGCGGATGTAGAGATTATTAAAGAGAGTCAAATATAAATTTTATTTAAAACATCATGTATGTGAAATGTTAACTCAGACTTATTAATGTCGATTCAACAAAAATATTCCACATAACAAAATACACCCTTTAATGTTTGTTTGAGCTGCAGCAGCTACATGATATTTAAAATAAAGGATTATATTGTGTTTTGTAAAAGGGGCCAAGCGTACACCTTTATTACCAACTTAATTTAAGTAAGTAAAGATTTTTCAAATTTTTTTTTAGATTCGGCGACTGATTTACAAATGATAACATCCTACTACAGTCACTTACAGGTTTTTCCAACAATTTTTTTTTCTAAGACTTTAAGTCTTCCTGACAGAAAAAATTTCAAAAATTTTAGATTCTTACTTTTGAATCCATCTTTTTTTTACTCTAAGTTCGATCAACCACTCATTAAGTAAGTTTTCTTACTAAAAATCCTGTCTTCACCATAGTTTCTGTACACATTTTCACGCTCTTATTATTGTTCAACCTACAACTTTTGTCCACGATTTATGCCCGGAGTGGATAGCGTCTAATATTGAAGATGTTTCATTATTCTACATGCTGATTTAACAAGCTGTAAATTCATTTTAAACCAATACGAGAGTAATCTTTAAGTAATTGTTATTAAATTGTTCTCAAATAGTGGAAGATGAAAATCAAAAATTTTGAAAAGTAATTGAAAAATTTTGTCTTATACACGGGCATAATAAAGAATAAACATAATCTGTACAAGTTAGCTATAAGTTAGCAAAAATCTCATTGAAATCTGATGAAAAACCAAGGGCTTATAGATTACGCCTTTTAGAATATTATGGCCACACGAAATATAAAGTTAAACTTGCAAAACTTAGAGAACGATGGAGTATAAGTGAAAAAGTTTTTTAGAAGAGCAGAAAAAAGTATGTCAGTTTGGCCGTTTGTGCATGCGCTAAAACCAGCTAAAGGTATATCTACATATAGATAGCCCTGATGAATTAGAAACACGTTGAAAATTCTTTAAAAATCGAGTAAAATCGCAAGAAAAAGGAACATGCCCTAAAAACACATTTTAGAGGGCCTGCCAGGGCAGATGGAGCGTAGGTGGTGCTGGTGACTGCATAGGCAGCATGGCATAGTAAGTTAGGGGAGGCTGTGGGGTCATCAGCGAGAAGGTTGTGCGGGACTCTGCAGGGGTGGTAGTGCGGGGGGGAAGGGGGGGCTGTGTGAGTGATATTGCGGGTGGCTGTGATGGTACAGATGAAAAAGGGCATATACGGAACCGTAAAAAATTCAAGCTTAGGCGAGGGGGTGCGGTACTGCGGCACGGTAGGGTTTTTAAAAACCTAAAGAAAAATTTTTCACGTGGCCATGGAGAAAACAAGCCAATCCGGACGGGCAGTCATGTAAGGGGTAAGGGGTAAGGAGGGGGGGGGGGGGGCTTAAGAGAAATGATGATCGTACAAAAGATGTGAAAATTAAACAAATTTACCCGCTGATTTTTGGTGGGAGGCGCGGGGCAGCCGAGACTATTTCATACTTAAAGCTATATATATATTTATACATGTATGTGTATATATATATATATATATATATATATATATAAAAATAATTTTTTTAATCTGTATTGATACTTATTAATATTTGCTGATTTGAAACAGACACTTACGCATTCTTAATTTTTGTCTCCTTTTTTTTGAATCTTGAAACAATTGGATTCGATAAACTGAATTGGTTTATGCTTTTTGTAATCATTATTTGTTATGTTCTTACTATTTTTTTCGCCCATTATAATTTCTAAAAAATTTTCTATAGATAATAAATGTAATTTCTTTTGAAAACTATGTTATGTACTTTCGCAATAAAATGCGTAAAACATAAAGTTATACATCAATCATTGCTTCATTAGTGATACGTATTTAGATCACGCATGGCACTACCATCACACCACTATAGTGCTGCTTGTACACCACCCGTGGGAATTCGTCACTTCCACAAACTCGTGGCTACTGTTACAGGCCATGTTTTTTTAGTTAATTATTTCTAATTATCGGTGTGAATAATAAGCTGCCAAACCTTCAAAGTACCATTAACAATTATTTTTTTTACTTTTTGTACATTCTATATAAGCCATATTAAATCGGCCATTCTAGAATCATGTGAGATAAGATTAGAATCATTAGTGACATCTACGGGCTTTTGCATAATAATATTTATTAAATAAAAAAATTTTCTTGACCTTTGACGGCCATAATGGATTTGTCATACTGTCAGGATTTTACATAAGATTTAATGGAAGCAGTAATGAAAGTTGCACAAAAATGACATTAAAAAATGCTATCGAAATATAATTAGGTATCCAAATTCTATTTTCATTAAGTATACAAAAAATTATAAATTTATTAAAATAATGCAAACTTGTCTCATGTCATTTCCACAAAAATTAAAAAAAAGATTTTGTCTGCAGTAAGTAGTACAAGAGGCTAGATAAAAGCCATATACATTAGAAACACGCTGAAAAAGTTTTTAAAAAATCGAGTCAAATCGACGGAAAAAGGAAAGTGTTCCAAGAACACATTTTCGGGGAGCTGCGAGGGCGGATGGTGAGTAGGTAATAATAGTGACTGCACAGGCAGTATTACGTTAGTAGTTTGTGGAGGCTGTGGGTTGTTAGTAAGATGGTTGTGCGGGGGACTGTGGGGGTGGTAGGTCGTGGGGGCTGCATAAGTGGTATTGCTGAGATGCTTCAGGGTGGTAGTGCAAAGGAGCTGTAGTTAGTACAGATGATAAAGGACATATACGAAACCGTAAACAAAAACTAAGTCCATGGGCAGGGGGGGGGGGGGGTTCCGGGAGTCTTGCAGAGGGGCGTTTTAAAACTGAAAAAAATTATGTACTTAAAAACTTAAAACACGGAGAAACAAGGGGATTCGGGCGGGAGGTAATATGGACAGGGGTGGGGCTAGGGATGGGGGATGAAAACAAATGGCGACCGTACAATACATGAAAAATTGAAAAAATTTATCTGTTAATTTCAGGGAGGGGGGCGAGGAGGAGGTCACGGGCGGCACTGAGCAAATTTTACCTTCAGTATTATAAATTAATATCTCCTAATAGAACCATCAATTACTTAAGTTATCATGTATATGGATCTACAAAAAATTGTCTCCTTAATCTAGTGGACAGAGCTATTATTCTGTCTTATAAACGTTTTCATAAAAAGAATGTCTCATTTGTAATTATATACGGAACCTCATATGTTCCTTAATTTATCGATAAACACATGAAAACTAGACATCAAAAAATTAATAACCCTCATAAAGAATAATTAAGTTAATAATACAAATATTAAATTTATTAAGATATCATTTAAATTTCATTTTTAACTTTATAATTACAGTTTAAAACTTCTTAATAAATAATTGCAAAACTGATTACCTTGAAACTAATAAATTCTTATTGCACTGGGTAAGGACAAAGATAACAAATTGAATCAAACTAAATGTAGTATGTGAGTTCTCATGTAAAAGTTGTAATGCTTTACATGTAGGACAGACAACACGAGCCCTAGGAAGACGAATAATTGAGCATATGAGATATGACAAGAAACAATCTGCGGTCATTGTACATAGATGCTTATAATCATAAATTCGAGTTTGACTCAGTGAAAATGAAATGTATGAAACAGAATTAGTAGAAGCGATTTCTTTCTGAGACGATTTTTATTCATAGTACTCCTAATATAATTATTAAAAAAAGTAGATGCACTAAACCTCAATAATAAATATCAATTGATATGTTATATAATACGTGATGTGTAATTTTAATTTAATTAGTTTATTAACTTAGGTACCATCTATATTCAATTTAAATTCCTGCTACTTGCTGTCTTCAGTACGTTAAAGGGCCATTTTAAACAAAACGGAATTTTCCATGACCTAGTCAATTATGACGCCCTTTATAAAGATGTGGTTCCAAAAACTTTTCCTAATAATGAAGAGTAAGTTTAAGCTCAAGTCATAACAGAAATTAGATCATAAATAACTACTCCTATCGTTTAAAGCAAACCAAAATGGTTAAAATTTTGTTACAAGCTCATGTCCCATTTTGAAATTTTAACAATTGAAGACACCTGGAAATCAAATACAGCTTTTACATTTTTTAAATCTTCAAGTGATGAATGTTTTTATTACTTTTATACACTTTAAAAGACCAAAAAAAATCCTGTATAGGTCTTTACATGTCATTATATTAAAGAGAAAAAACTTTTAGAAGCAAATAAGTAAGATAATTTTGACCAGCGCTGTGCTGCAACACGTGTTTTAGGCTGTATATTTTTTTGCATAATCGTTTATAACTCAAACAAATGACTGGTTAGCTTGGAGCCCCAAAAAGCTAATATGCTAAGAATTGTACAAGCTTCAATGCTATGTATCGTTTGATACGAGACATATTATTTTTAAACAAGAATGTGAGAAAATTCACTGCTAATGGGAAAAGACACGGAAATAACTATATTCTTGTGTTGCATGTTAAAAATAAACAGGACATCAACATGTCACGTAATAAGCGATACGTAGCAATAAAGCTTGAACAATCATAATCAGATCAGCATTTCAGGGCACCAAGGTAACCTACCATTTTTTCGAGTTAAAAACCATTTTATAAAAAGAAGCAGATTAAAACACGTGCTGCAGCTCAGTCCGGCACAAAGTTTTCTTACAAAATTAATTCCCAAATTTTTTTTTTACATATTTTGATTTGAAATTTCGCGCACACATTTTTAAGAGATAATGCATATTGTAATATCAATTTGTAACACACTTTTTTTAATTGAACTTTTGATTTTTAGGTTACAACTTTTTTCTCAAAAACCCGATCACTAAGAAACTCTTGACAAAAACTGTGAGAAACTGAATGGTCTAAGGAATATCTGTGAAATTTTTGTGCCTGATTTGTTGAGTATTTTTTTATTTATTTATAACTTCGTGATATGCGCCCAAAGAGTGAGTAGCCTCCTCAAATGCAGTGTATCTTGGCAAAGTGATCAGTTATCGACTAGGATAGATAATTATATAGCTGTTACGTACATAACACGAGTGCGAGGGACAAGATTAATTTTTATTTAGTGCATCAGCATCTTAATTTCATGACGATCTTATCATAACTCTGAACGGTTCTATTGATGCTCAGAGCCCATCTATTACTATAGCAAAATTCTTTTTTAGCAAATCCAACACAGCCCGAAAAATTATAACTTTGTTTGGTCACAGACAATACGAAAAAATAGAAGATTAATTAAAAACCTATTTTGCGTTTTTAATTATTAAAGCTATTAAAATATGCTAGTTTTCGTAGAATGCCCGATAAACGTATCGGTTCATATACATGGGTGTTCATCTGCATGCGTATGTGTTTTTGTATTAAATGTGTTTTTTATGGTCTCATACTTCTAATACTAGCTTTATTGATCATAGATTACTTCACAAAGGTATATAAAGTTGACAAATCACTTGCGATCATATAGAGGTACAACCTTATATCAAATTGGTGTTTAAACATTTAGTTCTGCTCTTCGTTATTTCCATTGTAACGTGGTGTCAGCGCATAATCAGTTGAGAGCTAGTCAGAGAGCGAGAATAAAAACTCCAAGACGTCCGATGTCATTTGGAGCAATGTATCGTTGGTCTCAACGCCAACCTTATCAGGCTCACTATATAAATAAAAAAACAACAAACAAATAAATAACGTTGTTGGGAAACTAACATATAATATTTTCAACAAAGTAAAATCAATAAATTGAACCAATAAGTTATATAATAGAAATAAAATACGGATGCTACACGCCATTAAAATCAATAAATACTCACGTCGGTATAGCTACAACAATCGTTACATACTAATAAATTAAAATTAATATAGAAAGTATATAACGTATACATACAAATATAAATCACAAATGTTCGCTCATCATAAATTAAGAGAATAAACCTACAATCAACAATACAAGTGATCCTTAAAAGAAAGTTTAACGAACTCACAAATCAAAGATTTGCATACATCATTGAGAAATAAAGTGTCTTTTTTTATATTAATTGAGTTTTTAGTTGAGCTTATGTGTAACGTTTCGTATATTAATCTTTTTTATCTATTAGGTGCATGGTCTAAAATTTTGGTTTGAAGGAATTTAAAAAAGTGATTGAATTACTTTATGTGTGAGGTGATACCTGAGTCATCTTTCTTGGTATTTTTATGTTCGTTAAGGCGCTTACGTACTGCTTTCTTTGTCTCGTTTACATATTTTGCAGGGCAAGAGTTACAAGCAAGATAAAACACTACGTTAGTTTGATCGACCTTATCAATTTGATCTTTGCCGAGAAAAATAACGCTATTCGGTTTATTTTGAATGATGGGATAAATTGTACGTCATGTTTTTCAAGGTTCTTTAGCATGATGTAAAAAATAATGGTTTGTAGGGAATGACATTTTTTAGTTTGATATGTAGGTTAATATTTTGTTCATTTTTATTGTTATTTATATTGTAATTATGAATAGCTCGATAATCCATATTGTTTACTGAGTTAATTTTCAAGGATACAGGATGATTTAAATTGTAATTAACTAATCTCTTACATAAAGATAGCTTGTTATACAAGTTTGTAATTATTTTCGAGTTTTATGTGTAATTGTCATATCTAAGAAATTTATAGAATTGTTTTCCCCGACTTTGCAAGTGAATCCAAAGTTATTGTCCTGTTGATTAAACGTCTCAAATAACAATTCAACCTGGTCTTTATGTACACAAATAAGTGTATCGTCAATATACCGCTTATATATTAAAGGAACGCAATCGAGATTTTTTATTAACAACTGTAGAGCCTCTGTCTCAAGATCTTAAGAGGGGTCGACTCAAGGAAGGATTGTTGTCATAAGTTGAACACCTACATGGACCTTCACTTACAACAGAACTCAAGATGCTCCAGAAGCTACACAACATCTTAAGCCATTACTTGAGGCTAACTAACTATTTTAAAAATCTGTAGTGAACGTGATCACCTATTAAAACACAGAAAGTATAAAAAGGTATTTTGTTGCGATATTTTCTATTACAACACATCCTTGGATAACTTTTTTACAAAGCATTTTTCTTCCTCCACTTCTGCCCAACTTAATATTGAAATTTACGACTTCTATTCGCATATTTCTACTCTTTAGAAATACATTTATACTACTAGAGAAATAATTAATAATTAATATCCAAATAATCCGTTAGTAAGAGCTTTTCTTATAGCATTTATTGTATTAATGAAGTACAAAAGCAAGAAATCAACCGTACATATATGATAGAACTGTTATCTATTCAAAAATTATATAACAATATATTTCTTAATAATCACAACTATTAAAATAACAAAATTTTACGCAACTCAACAGATCTTTATGTACCCAAAACCCTTATACATTGTGGAGCTTTAGGAACGAAAATTGAGTTAAGAACACAGTCTTGATCAAAAAGTATATTAATTCAAACAATTAATAACGTAGACTGTAGTTTGCAAAATAGTAACAATATTGGTAGTGAAAAAAAATGAAATAAGAACGAAAATCACACAAGCTATGAAATTTTGTAAAAATAGAAGATAACCATTTAATAACATTGAACGTTCAAATATATATAATTTGAAATGCACGAAAGCACTCCTGAAGGAAAATAAAAAAATCATGTTTACTTGTTCAGATAAATGAAATGTTACAGTTTGATTTCATAGAAATTAATATATACATAATATAAAACTAATGTTGAATGACATAACTACTTATAAAAAGGTACATTAAAATCCTTCAAATTATTCACAGTCAGATGTTTACAAAATTTGAACTAAAGTGAATAACAATGGACTTTTTAAGATACAACTATCATGATGATTAATTTACACAAATCAACAAATCATCATCGAGGTTTATCCAAAGATATCATCCAAAAATACAGAAATATCACTTTCATTTAGACTTATAATTGTATCAATGAAGTCCCTTACACACAGACTTGCCTTAATTATTGATAATAACCTCTTTAAAAATTTTTAAAAACCACTTTTACGTATAAATAATAGCAATAAACTCATAAAACAAATTAAAAATCTTTAAATACCTGCAGAATAAATTATTATTTCTTTAGATGTTCTTTCTCCATTTACCAATATTTTATTCGAATTAGTTATAAATCGTTTCAAAAATGATACATGCAAATCTATATATTATCTCAAATTCCTTATCATAAAATCATAGAATGAACAAAATAACTAATTCATAATGTATACTTTACTTTTAATAAGAAATTTTATAAACAGATTTTTGGCAGCCCAATTGGCTCTAGTCTCTCTAGTCTTCCCCTTTTCGATGATGTGGTCCTTAAGAATCTTCAGACAGAAGCTCGACAATTGTTGAAAAAAAATTATGATTGCGATCCTTTAATATATAAGCGGTATATTGACGATACACTTATTTGTCTACATAAAGACCAGGTTCAATTATTATTTGAGACGTTTGATAAACAGGACAATCACTTTAGATTCACTTGCAAAGTCAAGGAAAACAATTCTATAAATTTCTTAGACATCACAATTACACATAAAATTTAAAAATTATTACAAACTCGTATGATAAGCTAACTGTATCCAAGAAATTAGTTAATTACAATTTAAATCATCCTGTATCCTTGAAAATTAACTCAGTACACAATATGGTTTATCGAGCTATTCATAATTACAATGTAAATAACAATAAAAATGAACAAAATACTAACCTACATATCAAACTAAAAAATGTCATTCTGTATAACCCATTATTTTTCACTTTATGCTAAAGAACCTTCAAAAACTTGACGTACAATTTTTTCCCAGTATTCAAAATAAACTAAATAGCGTTATTTTTCTCGGCAAAGATCAAATTGATAAGATCGATTAAACTAACTTTGTGTATTATCTTGCTTGTAACTCTTGCCCTGCAAAATATGTAGACGAGACAAAGAAAGCAGTACGTAAGCGCCTTGATGAACATAAAAATACCAAGAAAGATGACTCAGGTATCACCTCGCACATTAAGTAATTCAATCACACTTTTCAATTCCTTCAAACTAAAATTTTAGATAATGCACCTAATAGACAAAAAAGATTAATATACGAAACGTTACACATAAACTCTACTAAAAACTAAAAACGAGTAAAACCACAATAAATATAAAAAAAGACACTTTATGTCTCAATGATGTATGCAAATCTTTGATTTGTGAGTTCGTTAAACTTTCTTTTAAGGATCAATTCTATTGTTTATTGTAGGTTTATTCTCTTTATTCATGACAAGCGAACATTTGTGATTTATATTTCTATGTATACGTTTGATACTTTCTAAATTAATTTTAATTTATCAGTCTGTAACGATTGTCGTAGCTATACCAACGTGAGTATTTATTGATTTCGATAGCGTGTAGCATCCGTATTTTACTTCTATTATATAACTTATTGGTTCAATTCATTGGTTTTACTTTGTTAAAAAGATGATATGTTAGTTTCCCAGCAACGTAATATATTTGTTTGTAGTGTTATTATTAATTAAGTGAGCTTGATCAGGTTGGCGTTAAGACCAACGAAACGTTGCTCAAAATAACATCGAACATCTCGGAGTTTTCATTCTCGCACCCTGACCAGCTCTTAACTGATCATGTGCTTATCCACTGACTATAAAATATTGTGCAAAATTTTATATTAATTAAAAAAATGTACTATTTTACCGAGAATTTAGGTATAGTAAATAGCGATACATCGTGATATTATTATATTTGTGTGAATAAAGCCTTAGGAGGTCGACATATCCGTTAACGAAACGTCGCTTTAACTACACAAACATCCTTGTTTGCACCTTATTATACGTTCCTTTATCTAACGGATCTAGTCTGAATTGTGTAAACCAACAGGTTTGTTATTCAATTTTAATTTTATTTTCAGTGTAAATATTGTATTTTCTAGGCTACAATCCAACACGTGGTCAATAACTATATAGGAGCAAAATAGTACGAGAAACACACTTGAAAAGCGTTTTATAAGTTAAGGGTCACGTACAGGTGCGTATATGCTAAGACTGCACCGCATGAACAGCGAGTCTCTTGTTTAAAAAAGATAGTATTCTAATCAGTGAGGCTTGATATTAAGCGTGCTGCATATATAACCATGATATCATATTAACTTCTGAGACAACGAATTGTCTAATATGGCCAAATACACATACACACACTCTTTAAATTTAAACCTAAAAGATTTCTACGTTGATGTTGTTAAATGAGAAAATTACTAGTTTTCATATAATATTGATTTTAGTAACAGATCCTTTGAAATTATAACTTGGACTTGAGAAAAAACTACATGCATTTTTTTGCTTATTATGGCTTTTATGAAAAGTTTATCTGTATTATGATACATTTGACTGCAAACTCTGCTATTGTTCTGTTTGACTATAAGACTTAATTAAGGCTTGTTCTTTCTATAATGTCTAGCTACATGTTTTTTTAAATTTTTGATTACTTATTTCATGTAAGCAGTTCAGTGCCTTCGTATTTGTATCATTTTTGTTAGTAATGATACTAACAAAACTACACTATATGTAATTACTAACGCAAAGCTTTTACCAGTGGTTAATAATGCTAATAACATATTAATAAGTGATTTATAATTATATAAGTGATTGCAAACTTTACATAGCTTCTTTTCAATAAATATTAAAGTTCTTGAATTTTTTTTTCCATCGGCATGTAATAAATGTAAGTACTTAATCGGAAGATTTTTGACAGAACATAAAATAAACACCTTAACCTGGAGTCGAGCCAGAAATATTCATACTGGAATTGTGCGTTACAAATTGCGCAGCCAAATTTTACAAGTCTCCAACATAATGAAGTTGCAAAAAAACTATTTTAGTTCACTTGATATACGACGAAGATGTATACCCTGAAATTTGCAAAGCCCTCGTTATGATAGCCGTAATATTCATTCCTGATTTTTGTTTTGGGCCTGTTTCATGTCTGTGATTCTACTTATACGCATGTATCATCCTTCTACTTTTGAATCTCCTTTATTTTCTTTTGAGCCCTTTATTTGATGCCTATAAATATATTCATTGATCGTTATTCTATGTTTTTAAGCTAGATCTGTTTATTATTTATTTTTTTTTAACAAGGCATGCATTGATTTTAAAAATTCAGTGATTTATTTTACCAAAGCATCCTTTATTATTCCTTTATAATATTCTCTTGTGTATGCTTTTGTTCATTTAAAAATATTCTGTAAAGCTTTTACGATAATGGACTTTGACCTTTTAAGCCTATAATAATAATACCCTGTTTTCATTCTACAGTTTTGATTCTCTGTCAATGTATCTGCACTTCTTGAAATACATATTTAAGTTGTAGTTCATCCTCGTCATTTCCATGTTTTTTTTAGATGTGTACAAGCAGTGCAGAATACGGACTTTTTAAGAATGAATTTAAAATTTGTTAAAGTAGAAAAACATGGTAATAAATAATGCGGTTGTTAGATAAAACATTGTATCTTCCTAATACTTTTGGCCTTCAATTTATTATCAAATGAAATGAGCGGGGCAACCACATTCAGGAACTGAAATGATATAAAACAAAATGGAACCTTAAGAGATACTGCCATCGTAATAGACTTTCTTTAACATAACTCTTGATTTTAATTTTTCGAAGAGCTAATATATTAATAGAAGCATATAAATTAAAGACGGAATAATTTAGATCAAACGGGAAAACTATTTCACAGAAGATTTCATTGATAAAAAAATCTTTCTTATCTGGACATTAACTTAATTATTGGACAAAAACACAAAGTCTGTCAAGTTCTAAATGTACTCATGGCAAAACGAATTAATCTACAAAAATAAAATAAGTTTAAGAAAATTGCGTCCGGTAAAAAAATGTATGTTAATGATACAGTTTTATATAGATTAGAAAAATGTTTTTTATATTATCTGCAAACAAAATAATTAACTTTTTTTTGTAGATGGTTTTGGAAGTGAAACATAAATTTTTTGATTCAAGACATTCATTCATTATTTTTTTTAATACTTGACTGTTTCCATGTTTTCATTTTAAAATATCGTTAATTATTTTGTAAACATTTATCTCTGTATCTATACCTTCACTTTATTTGTCTAATTTGTATGTAATTTGTATGTACTAAATGTAAACTTTTATAAAAGCTGTTATTTTTAATATTTCGAAACTGAGTTTTATATGAGACGAAAGAATATAGTAAGTTTTATTTTAATGATCATTACAAAAAAAAAATTTGTAGAACATGAATTAAATGACTGAAGAGCATATAAAAACATCAAACTTAATAATCAGGAATGATTGCATAGCGTACAATTAACATGTACATTAATTTTTAAATGTAAAAAAATCTTCTAAGATACAAA
Source organism: Copidosoma aretas (assembly GCA_030522625.1). Lineage (NCBI taxonomy): Eukaryota > Metazoa > Arthropoda > Insecta > Hymenoptera > Encyrtidae > Copidosoma > Copidosoma aretas. The sequence continues at coordinate 925 of JAPYYV010006176.1, read as the reverse complement.
CTGATTTTTTAAAAAACGGTGAGTATGAACATAGATATGATTAATCTTTGAAATAAAACTTTAAATCAGGACATACTAAATTATATAATAAGGAATAAACTAACTGTGGGACGGTTTTTAAATATGGGGTAATAAAGTGTTGACGTTGAAGTGTGTGTGGGCGCAAAATAAAAAAAAACGGTGGCTTCTTATTTATTATAGTTTATTCGGTGAACCAGACTTGATGCGAACGGACTTTACAACACTACATACTTTGATGGACGAAGCCGACTTTTAAGGAGTTAGAAGTACGCAAGAATAGAAACAGAGTGTGCAAGCCACGGCTGTCTGTACAGAGCTGAACTGTACAGCTCTCACACCGACTGCTGCTCGCTACTGACTTACCAGAGCGGAACTGTACAGCTCTCACACCGACTGCCGCGCGCTACTCACACACACACACACACACACACACACACACACACACACACACACACACACACACACACACACACACACACACACACACACACACACACACATACGCACAGATATATATATGGGGAATTCTGTTTAAACGTTACCCCCCCTGCTGTCCAACAATTGAAGCTGCAGAACATTTTTTTCAGATAGTCATTTTGTATCTTGAAGCCTGTAGTTTTTAATGGTAAGTGGCTCTTTTCGAAAAAAAAACGGCGACTCAAAATATGACTATGCAAATTTTTTTTTTTTTATTGAACTTCCCAAGTAGCCACTAAGACAAGTAAAATAATATTTTTTGCTGAAATATCCTGTTGGCAAACTTGAATTTATTACAGATTCTAATCTATAAGATTATAAGTTCTCTCTAACCTCTAAATACCGACATAAACGTATTTTTTACAAGCTTTTATTTAACTATGTTTCCTGCCTGTCTGTCTGTCTGTCCGGGACAAAACTTGCTATC
>JAPYYV010006175.1:0-14587 GCA_030522625.1 Copidosoma aretas | reverse complement strand
AGCATGGTTTTAGGTTTTTTTTGTCGGTACCTTACTGATGTACGCGTTAAACTACACAACAGGACGGATTCGGCACGAAATGTTGCTAATAACTGCACATCAAACATATGACTACTTATGATTATAACGAGAACTACGACACTATTCATGAGAGAGAAATAGTATGAGCCAAGAATAATATATGAGGTGTACTTTGCAACTGGCACCAAAATCGGGTATCACGCGAGTTTATTTAATTTGTTTGCAATAGTAATAATCATTTCTCCATCGATATAAAAATAATTTTTTGTGTAAAGTTTGGCGTAGAATACGATAGTTACACTTAAAACACGCTAAGTGGTGGCTGAGATTGTTAAAAATTTATTTAAACATTTAAATTGTTCATAACAATATGAAATTTTTAATTAATTTTTTTTAAATTACTTTTTCCTTAAAATTGACTCCTTTACCTTAAAAATAAAAAAAAACTGTTTTTTCTTGCTTAAAAAGAGCCGGAGCTAAGAATTTTTAAAAAGGAGTCTCCTAGGAAAAAATCACGAAAACGTCGAAATATCAACACTTTCTATTTCCAAAAAAAAAAATGAAAAATGAAAAATCCTCGAACACGGGTATCTTTTTTTTTGACATATAACCCGTAAAAAAATTTTTAGGCGCATCAAAAATGGGTCGGTCAGAATGGTATTCGGTTTGTAAAAGAATGACCCATATCCGGCAATAAAATATAAAGATGATTTGAATAAATTGTTTAGCGTAATGTACTGATAGTTTCTGAGAAATCTCTAGAAATTGAAAATATAACGGTTCTTACCATTTCTGATAAAAAAGATTATTTTGGGCAACCGATTTGTTGTATTCGAAGGAAATTTCTCCAGCTTCTTTCTGTTTTAAAACGTTTAATGAATCATGTATTTTGGGTAACTTTTCAAATCTTTATTTCTTTTGTAATATATTAGAATTTTAAACTCAAGCTTGAGAGTTCGTATATTTGATAATAACTTTTCTAAATCGTCATCTTAAGGTAGGGGAAAAAATAATTTTAACTTTCACAGAGCATAATTACAAGAAACAAAAAACATATGGGACGTTATTGTAGAAAGCGTACAGAATTTTAAAAATTGACCATCAAATCTCTGGAATAGCTAAAATTTTTTTAATGTGTTCTATTTCGGAAAAAAACTTTACCTGTTTTTTTTTCTTCTAGTAATTTTATGGATCGTAGAATCGATCAAAATTTTTGGTTTGTAGACTTACATACAAAAATTTATTACTTTGCTTTCATTAAAGCCAGAATCTTTTTTTTTTTATTATAAGTATATATGTTAACTTCAATGATAAAATTGTTTTACAGAAAAATAATACAAAAAATTAATATTTGTATAATCATTTTCAATGTTAACATTGATTTTCTGCGATTGCCCCTACCTTGTAGCGAGTTTTTACTTTATCATCGTATTTTTAGTCGAAATTTCCATCAGAAACGTACTTTTTTTATTAGAAAATAATTTAGCTCATGTAGTGCGGCACGTCTAATCCGCACGCGATCTCTATCGCATGCCTTTTTTTCTTGCTATATGTCGTTTTTCTCTGTTATGCACATGATGATTTATGATTATTAGTATCAGTCATACTATATTTTTGCACAAGATACCTATTCAGTACATTCATAGCCAAGGACACATATTTGGGACAGATAACTACATAATCAACCACACTAAGTTTAATATCTGCCTATACAAGTATTACGGAAATAACAGAGCACAAACATTCACACTTACTCGTGTTGTAATTCCTTTAAGTCCATTTGTCATGAAAGCAGAACATGAAAGTTGCAAAGAGAGAATACAAAATTAGCTGCAAATATTAAATATGGTATGAAATACGGAACAATTACGACAAAAAACATTTGATCCTTGAAATGATCATAATATTTTATAATATCAAGAGTACTGATCGTAGACATTTAGCTCCTCTACCTGTAATGAATCTATTCGGTATATGATTTGTCAATATTCTGTCGATACGACTAATGATGTATCTGTTACATAGCTGGAAAATAGTATATGACCATCAAATGAAGAGTCATGTGTTAAAATCGGTAGTAAATAAACTTTGTGGCCTCGCAGAGAATCTGCAATAATGATAAATAATTCGGTGGACTATTTACATAAAAGATCTAGTTTTTTAGGATATTTACTTATAAAAATATCAAAATTGAAGCAAAAAGAGGTAAGGAAAATCTAAAAAAAGCTACGTACAAGATAAAAAAAAAATTTTCGACTTTACCAAATATGAGCCAGGTAGTGCTCAGGACGATAATAATGATTATATACAAATAACGAGAAGTTTACTCGAATGTTTCAATACTACTAAAGACAAAAATTTTAACTTAAAATTTTTTATCTTATTTTAGCTATTAGTTTTGCAAAAAAATTAAGTATTTATTTAAAAATTCAGTAAAGATTTGTAGTTGAAAATATATTGAAAAAGAACGGAATATTAGGTGATACAATTCCCAAGAGCCATCCACCTCTAGAAGTAGATACTGTTAATCATATAACTATCTTCTATCAGTCTGCTGATTACACTTAAGTATTACCCAGCAAAAAATCTCATATCTCTATTGGAATGGATGAAAAGAAAAGATGTAGAAGCTCTTACTAATAAATGATATAAAATAATATTCCATACCATTTAAAATCAATTTTGCCACAAAATTATGTATTTTTTTTTAGTATTAGAATTGGCTTGTAATGAGAATGAAGAAGAGGTAAAACATTTGCCAACCCTTCTTCAAAAAGCGATAACAATAAATGCCACGATTATGTAATAATATTTGGTCCCAATCTCTCCTTTGGTATAAAGGTAAAAGTTAATAATGAGCAATGTATCTTGGAATATGGTACTGATGATTTCTCAATGTGTTATTTAAATTAATATGAATTTGAGTACATATTTGCCACAAAATTAATGTTAAGTTATGAATTTGTGCATTAAGTGTTACTTGTTAATGCATATTACCTTATTAAAAATTTCGGATACTAAATTATAGAAATGAGACGAAGAATATGAAACAAAAGAATAAGACGGGCGACAGAATCTGCATTTCGATAAGCGTGCCATAATATCTGATAAAATTTATGTTTAAAAGTGATAAATTTTTTTTCTATAGAAATGATCGTTTGTGATAAAAAATTTGTCGTACAATACAATAGTAGTATTTTCACTTGGTATGAGCTGCGGGCAATTGTTTAAAACCCATTCAAACATTTAAACTGCTGACACAAAATAATAATTTTCTCATGATTATTGAGAAACAATATTTTCATTAAAGTTTCTTTTTTATCCTTTGTAACGTACGATAGCATATAGCTATACGTCCGCCCAGCCTTCCCTAGCTGAAGGCCCTCTCGGACGGGGCAGTACATGGTAGGCAAGAAAAGAGAGAGTTAGAACAAGAAAGAGAGACTAGACCCGACGCTCGAGAGAAGCAGACGTATCCGCTCCGGTTCGCGACTCACACTTGGCTCTTCCCTCGGTTCCTTATTAAATAGAAAACTATTAACCTTACTCACTGTGCTCCTATTTCCCAATCACCATACCGAACGCAATTCCACGTAACAGTAATTTTGGTGTCAGAAGTGGGAACGGTCGAGGAATTTTTTTAAATTTTTGTTCTTTGGAAGCGCACATAGCGCAGCGTCGCGAAACAAAAAGTGAATGCCAGTGAAATAAAAAAAAGGAAGTGCCACTTAAAATTAAAAGGCTAAAAAAGTGATTGGGTATTAAGACGATAATAGTAAAGGAAGAAAGAGAAGTTAAAAAAAACCAGGGACCACGTGGAAACGAGTCAGCGAGGTAACCTTAGGACAATCAGCGTTGCAGCTCTATCATCAGCTACCAAGAGCGGAGGAGTAGGAAAGAACATCCCGGAACACCCGTGCAACGAAGCCAGAGACAAGAATTGAGGGAAAGAATGCAGATCGGCGCCCTCATATTCATAATCTGTACGGCAGAAACCCAGTAAGTGAAAATATATTGTTACATTTTTCCCCCATGAACCCCGGGACACATGATGAAAAGGCACTCATAGAATCGATCAAAAAACAAACCCTTATACTAATCCTGCATGAAAAACGCATAAAAATATACGTATATATTAAATATCAGTAGGCTCGCAGGATAAGATAATCGGCTGTGCCAATAGTATTATTACTATAAATATAACAAATATAGACAAACGCAGCGTCCCTAATTGATAACAAACGTGAAAAAAAACACATTTTGATGTTATTCGATATAAAGCCCACGCATCGAAAAAAATTAAAAATTAAGTAAAGCGGGAAAATTCCGCTGCTTACTGCCCCGAATGATATTTAAGAAAGAAAGAGAAAGTTTACTCGAAAACGAATATAACAGCGGCGTAACATACACACTTAGACAACTCACTGACCCCGATAACAGGAAGTCAATAACGATACTCTCAGACGATCAAACTCTTGATAAAAAGGAGAAAATATGGGCTGATATAACGAGCACACTGTCGTGGGAGAACATGCAGAACCTGCAATTATTGATGAACCGGTGAACCGCACGGACGGCGTTTGAAACTAGACAACAGGTTACGTAAGACCTAGTGACCTTGGCACAAACAATACAGGACGGTTTATCAAATAGGACCAAAATAATGACGCAGGGGGAAAATAGCCGCGATCTACGAATAAGGACCGCTACGCAATACAGAGAGGGGCTACAGAGGATACCGACTACTGCATCACATAGAGAGGTCAGATTCGACGAGGCATCGATGGCACGAAACGGATACAACAGGAACTTAAACTATAAAAATGAAGACGTAGACGGATACTTAAGAATACTACACGACGATAGACACTTGAGATCGACAGCCCAACTGCACCCCCGATTCTGAGAAAGCCATAACCAAGAGAGAGAGCATGACTCTACTCGGCGATATAACAAATACAATACGGCCCGCTCCCCCTCCCCGAATGCGAGGCCGATCGCAAGACCACAGCAAAATGCACTAACATTACTTAGCCATTTGTCAGGAATGATACCTCTGTTTAACGGAGATTCAATAAAACTACCACATTTTAAGCAAATGGTGAGAACAGTGGATCAGAGCATAGGGCCTGACTACGAAAAATTCTGCCTGGGGAAACTAGTTAATAAATAGTGGGGACAAGCAGCAGCCCAATTTGCCACATGCAAAACTAAATACGACACAATAGAACACTTCCTATACCAGCTGGCAGAAACATATGGAGGTTAAGAGCAAGTAGACACGCTCATAGAAAACCTCAAGGTAATTCGACAGTACGAACATAAAAGCGTCGAAAACTATACACTTAGGGTACAGGAATTACACAATAGAATAATAATGACGTACGGTGCAAACCCAGACTTGACAAGTGAGGGGAAGCACGGAAATAATATGAATATGGAAAAAGAGACAATAATACAAGAAAAAAATGGACTACGTCACCCGTTCGATTGCAATGTACTGATCACCAAACCAAGACCGCTACAAGAGGCTTCAGTAACGGCACAGAGAATTTAAAACGAGTACAGACTCCGGGATCTGGTGCATCCGAGAAACAGGGCACACGTCCAACTTGCAGAAAGCGTGCCACTCGCTGGAAACGACGAATTGACATACCCCTTGGCAACAGAGACAATAGGAGAGGATAACCGCTTAAGAAATGATAAAATATGTCTGTACAGTAACAGACACGGTACACACCAAACGAGGGACTGCTACAAGTTATTATCAGACGCGATAAACGGAAAAATGAACACCTTAGATGAGAGAGCACAGATAACACAAGCCTACGCCCAAGCAGCAGAACAGGACATCCGCATATACTGCAGTCTTAGAAATCACAACTTGAAACAGTGCCGAATTCTCCAGAATGATATAAGAAAAGATCAAGACAACAAGGTGCAGAGAAAAAACGGGGAAGCCGGGCGCTCACGCTATGACAACTACAAGGGAGTTAACCCGATACAGCAAAATTACACGAATGGACTAGATAATAATTATAATAATAACTACGTAACAGACAACAGAAGCAATGGTAGAAGAAACGGGAACTATAATAGATATCAGGGATACAGCCGAGACTACAGGGAACCAAAAACTATAACAGCACAAACAAGGGCAACAATACACTAAATGAAAACAACGGTTATTTAAGAAACTATGGAAATAACTACTATAGCGGTTACAAATCCAGTACGACAGTAACACTAACGACAACGGCAATCAACGAAAACACAACCAAGATGGAAACCTGCCGTATTACAGTGACGAGCCTAAAAATAGAGAAAGCGACCCTCCTACTCGTATCTAACCCAAATCCAGAAAAAGGTCAAGTTTCAACAGTTTACTATGCGGAGGTAAAGCTTTTTGCTGATCGGGTTGTAATTTCAAGCTGTCTTGCAAAATCCTTAAATCAGAGTAAAAGATGTAGCTCTGATGAATCGCGACCCAATAAAGCTTCGCCTGTTGAATTTCCATCAGGCAGAGTAAAGGATGGCTGTACTGTTCGAAGACATCGAAAAGAAAAAATGAATAGTCGTTTAAAAACTCTTCCTTAGCCCCTTTAGGTTTGGTTTTTGCTCGCAATATTTTGACTATGAATCTAAAGCAATAGGCAGTGATTTTTAACAACCTTAAAAAATCTGAGCAATTAACCAACAAATTTCAATTAGGGTAGTTCATTTAGGAAGCGTGCGACGCGACAGTGGGTTCGACTGAATCAACGAACTTTGGGTATATGGGATCAAGCTGGTATAAAATATCAGGCCCCTTATACCATCGTTCAAGCAGAGCGATTTGATCGGGATAAATTCCTCGGGACGCGATATCAGCGAGATTGTGCTTTCCTGGGACGTGATGCCAATTAGCTTTTGAAACTAAGTGTTGGATATCGGCACAGCGATTTTCTATAAAAGTTGGCCACTTTAAAGGCAACTTATTTAACCAATGTAACATGTCTCGGGAATCAGTCCACAAATGAAGCGAATTGAAAGAAAAATCCATCTCTCTAACGTAATGCACTGCATTCGCTATTTTTGCTAAGAGATGAGCTCCACACAACTCTAGTCTGGGAATGCTTACTGTTTTCAAAGGGGTGACTTTAGTTTTTGCCAACTGCAAGGAAACTCGCACTTCACTTTTGTAAACGACTCTTAGATATAATACAGCAGCATAAGCCGATTTATAAGCATCAGAATAACCATGGAGCTCTAGTCGCGAGTATTGGGAAGCGTTGTAATTCCATCGAGGGATTTTGATTTGATTCACGCGAGAAAGGCTGGTTAGCCAACGAAATCACGGTTCTGTGCGAGGCTTAGGAAGAAGGATCGTCCCAACCTAATTTTAAAATGCATAAGGATTGCATTAAAATTTTGGCAGTAATTATCACTGGAGATAACCAGCCGAGGGGATCAAACAGTTTGGCTACTCGAGACAAACACAATCCTTTTGTCCAAGCAGCGGGAAATTCCTCGAGCTTCACTTCGTAACGAAGTACATTGGGCGTAGATTGCCAAACTAACCCCAACAGCATGACTGAACTTTCTCTTTCAGACAACGAGATGTCCCCTGTACTGACTAATTCCGGGTTCAAATCCTGAATAGATTGAGGGTTGTTAGAGGCCCACTTTCGAAGATGGAACCCTCCTTCTTTTGTGAGAGCTTTCAACTTCAAAATCTTAGTTCTAGCTTTCACTTCCGAATGAGTGCCGGACAAGATGTCATCCATATAAAAGTCGCGATTTAAAGCTTTGGCTCCCTTTGGATAACGTTCCTTTCCATCGTGAGCCAACTGTTTCAGCACTCTTACGGCTAAAAAAGGAGAGCAAGCTAAACCATAAGTGATAGTGTTCAATCTATAAACTTTAAGCATATCGTTTGGATTAAAACGCCAATAAATAGTCTGATCAATCTGATCAGACTCTCGAACAAGAATTCAGCGGAATATTTTCTCTATATCCGCTATGAAAGCAACTTTATAGTTACGCCATTTTGAAAGTAAGTCATAGAGATAAGGCAATAGAGATAAGGGCCCGAAAATAAAGTATCATTGAGCGATATAGAGTCTTTCGACTTAGAAGATCCGTTAAAGACCACGCGTAACTTTGTAGTAGAACTAGACTCACGAACTACTCCGTGATAAGGAAGTAGCTAATAGTTATCATTCACGGTGGGCTCGAACTCCGTCATCTGATATAACTCTATATACTTGCGTATAAAAGCCGCATAATCAGCCTTAAGCTTTTCGTCTTGACAGAATTTTCTATTCATTTGAAACAATATAGCTTTGGAAGATCTCTGATTTTGCTAGGAGTACGAGTGAAGAGCTGATGGATTAACCTTGAAGGGAAGACCGACTACGAATTGACCGGACTCTGTTCTATAATAGGTTATTTTAAAATGCTCTTTACAAGTGCTATCTTCTTGAGTATACTCCATAGTACGATAAGGTGGCTCTTCCAACTTCTAAAATTGCTGTAGTGTGTCAGTTCAATTGACGAAAGAAACACAATGCATAGAGATCATTTGCGAAGTAGTGGGGTGACTATTTACACCTACGCACCCAGATAACAGCCAACCTAACTTAGATGCTGTAACAATGGGTTTGTTAGGTAAACCTCTTTTAACCGAACCATCGATGATCGCAGCGTGAACCTCTGTACCTAATATCATATCAATGCGATCCTCTGAATGGAACTGAGGATCAGCTAAACGCAATTCTTTAAAAGTAGAAGGCAGACTATTAGGTGCCTTATAAGGAGGTCGATAGGACGATACACGAGGCAGGACCAGAGTTCCAACTTTTAATAAGGTTTTAGAATGAAAGTGTGGTTTCACTTCTAAATTCACTGAGAAGCTAGGTTGCCCAATGACTACCATTCCGGGCCCCACTAGCCAAATTCGAACTTTCTGCCGCTTTAACTTAAGACAATCGGAAAGCGCTTGTATAATCATAGAATATTGGGAGCCTTGATCTATCAGGAGGCTGAACTTTCTTCTCCCGTCTCGGAATCAGTTGACTCAATGTTCACTTGATAAACAGCAGAAGTTTCATCTGTTTTATCTAGATGCAGCAGAGAGTGATGTTTGAAACTGCATTTTTTACAGCGACTAGGAGAAGGGCACTCCTTAACGAAATGCGTCCCTAAGCAGTTAAGGCAGCGCTGTAATTTGAAAACTGAATCCTTACGATGTGCAACTGTATTTTCTCTAAACTTTGGACAATTTCTTAAAGAATAGGATTTCTCGCACAATAAACATTTAGGTTTTTCTTCGCTTTAAGCGTGGGCAGTAGCGTTTTTGTACGATGTCTTACTCGAAAGAACGCCTTTTCCTCTTCCTTTCACCAGTATAGTTTGATTAAAAAGAAATTTGGAAGCTGTGCGAGAGTAGGCGGACCCGTATCAGACCCTGGGAACCGCTGCTAATCACGTTTTGTACTCATGTCGAATTTACTGACTACCAGCTCTATAAATAAATCAGCATCACCAACGTTACATTCTATTGCGATCAGAGAATCCAGCAGGGCTAGCGACTCCGTTTAAAGCCTCTTAAGCTCTTGCAAGGAGTCTGATTTCATAGATTTACAAGCTAATATCCCTTTTGCGTAATTTGAAACCAGGAGCCTTTTACTACCGCAATTTTTACAAAGACCGTCCCAAGCTACTTCATAATTTTCCGCAGTAATAGGCAAGCTTTTTACTAATTCTGCAGCTTCGCCTGAAAGATGAGAGCGGAGATGATGAAATTTAACTACAGAAGTTATGTCATTGCGGCGATGAATTAAAGAACGAAAAAGATTCTTAAATGGCTCCCAATTGATTAAATCACCGGAGAACATGGGAATATCGACTTTTGGAAGAGGATCTAACGTGTCTGGCGTAGAGCCGTGCAGATCCGTTCGATTAAGCAGTGACTCTTCCAAAATTGCAGAAATTTCAAACTGCTGCATCAAATCATGAAAAGCACTCTTGGAAGTATAGTGTTCATCTGTTATAGTCTCAAAAAGGTCTGAGGTAACATATGCATGTTCGGGGTTGTAATCGTCGGCAGAGAGAATTTCGTTATGATTTTGTTTTAATCTTTGATATCTTTCATTCAGCCTCTCTATGTACGCCTTAGCTAACCTTTTGGTCATTTTTTGTTGTCCTACCTTTCGAAAATTAGAAAAAGCGTTAGCTATAGGAGCACGAAGAGCTTGCTGAGCTTTGACAAAGTTCTCCATGTTACTTCTTATATTCAGGAACCAAAGGAGATTTAACTGTAAAATGAAAGGGAGAGGAAGTTAATTATCTCCTGGTGGTCCACAATCAATTCTGCAAACTATTTAAAAATAATACAATTTAGCAACCCCAGAATTGATGAGAAGAGAGGATATTCCTAAGTCAAGTCATAACTCAATTTTGTTTAAATCAAATCGATATTAAATAAATTGTTATTATAATAAGTAACTTGATAGCAAGGTTCGATTTAACTCTTTCAATAAATTTACAACATCATTATCTCGATAATAGCCAAACTTAAATTGAATTCTACAAACAAATTGTTGAAGTTTCAATAAAATAGCACTTAATAAATAATTCAATAGTTTGGCATAAATATTAAAAGTTACTTATACTTTTTTTTTTCTAATTTCTCGTTATAATAATATAAGATTTTTTCAATCATTCTGACTAACTACAGTATACTACTAACAATCATTATAAGTTCAACTTTCTAGCATTGCATAAAACTAATAATCTAATAATTCTCTAAAATCAAATAACAGTTTTGAATAAAGGAAAAAATAGGAATTTTACTGCTAGTTACTGCCTCTGTTACTCGCAAAGACTTTCTTGAAATTCGTCGCTTTGCTGTGAAAAGGCGACTTTCACTATTATGTCGATACTTCTTGCTTGCTGTGGGTTAGAAAAGACAGCCAAAACATTGTCGGTCTAACTTTTTACATCTCAGTCGGCGATGTTTGATTTCTGTAGTGCTCTTCGTCACTCTCTATACTAGAGCAGTGTCACAGCGCTCGCACTCCAAGTCTTGCAAGACTAGGCAGTCAACAGCTTTGACTTTGCTGATCGCGGGGTCGTTCGAAAGAACAAAGTGACCGCTTCCCAGCTCTCGCAAATCCGGCTCGAATGACTTTGTTCGATTCAATTGGACTGTAAACTCTTGAAAAATGAGAAGGTAGCCGGATTGCGAGGACTTGGGAAATTATTGCAAAAATATGGTCACACGCAACACTTAGTTTTCGTTAATTTTCTTTTACTCAAAATAAACTAACTAAACTTTAATACAAAATTTTGGTAAATGTGAAAGCGCTTGAATACTTTGAATAAACAACACGTTATTGACGGAAAATAAGAAATGGTAAGGTTAACAAGGTCGAACCTTTAATAGTACAAAATTCAAATTAAACAAATTATTGTCTTCACACTTAAAATTTATGTCTATCGTTCTATTTAAAGATAGGTAATTGTTAGTTATTAGTCCGCACTGTAGAAATAGTCACAGTTTTATGTATAACAAAAATCCTGTTAATTGTCACTTTCACTTGGAACTTACTTAAGTTTTCTTAAATCATTCAAACTTTGTTAATCATTAAAGTCATGGTTCTATTATTTTTAACGGTTTTATAACTTTTTATAAATTAAAACCGTAACTTAATCTCATAACTGTTTTTACAAAAAGTCTTTTTTGCGCACAACAACAACGACAACGACTCACTTGGCGATACCGTCGCAACTCTACGCTCTTAAAATATAATTCCTTTAAGAGAAACTTTTGTCGCTCACTAAATACCGCAAGCACCAACTTTCTGCACCAAAGGCACTCTGGCCTGATTGAGCTGAACAGAACCGTTTTCTCGAGCTTAAACTGAGCACATGCTTGCTTTCAGTTGTGGCGCACAAGCCTCGTTTGCCTAGAGCATGCAAGACGTCTAGTCTCGATGGTTAGCAACCGGCCACTCGGCTTTCTTTTTCGCCTTGCGTGGCTCGCAAGTCGTGGTTCGACGTGCAGCGCTACAATGATTAGTGCTATCTCTTTTTCTCTCTCCTCACCCTCCTTTTCTACGAATAATTTTTAGCTGAACAACAACAACGACAAAGTATACGTGGAATGTATTAATATTATTGACGGACCAATAAAAACACGCGTGCCTTACGTAGAATTGCTAGAATGTGAGATAAGTCACGGGGCGGAGACATACAGCGTCGATGGGGACGACGCCAAAGGCTTACATGAGGCTATGATAGGATTATACAATTCGAACGAAATTAATGAAAAACGTAGTAAAACCGAAAAAGACGACAAGCTGGAAAATAAACGGTTTTTAATAAACAAAAAAGCAAGGATAGAAGAAATATAAAGACAAGCAGACACGACGGGCTGTAACGAAGAAAAATTACGACATTAAAGTGAATCAATAAAATTTAACCCTTTTGTGATTGACCTCGACGAAGAGCTTTTAAAAGCAAAAAGCGTGTTGAGACACAAGATACCGACAATAACTGAAAAACCAATCGCAGCAAAAAATAATTAGGTACCCGGCAGCACTAAGTCAGCAGATGACCGTAAAACTGAAAAAATTAGAAAACCAAGGCATAATTGAGCCATCTACGTCACCATATAACTCCAACACATGGATAGTCCCAAAACACCCAGGGCCAAATGGAAAAAAATGTTGGAGAGTTGTGACAGATTTTAGACTGCTTTACAAAGCAAAACTTCATTTGTGCCATCCACTACCATTAAAGAATGATTTTTTAAATCACCATGCATCCGCCCGCTACATCGCCGTCGTGGATCTAAAAATGGGATTTTTTTAAGTCGAAATAGACGAGAAAAACGCTTTTAGGGCCAGACAAGCACTACCAATATAAGCGCATGCCAATGGGATGTACGGATTCACCAAACACATTCAGGCGTGCAATAACATTAGCACTAGCGAATCTTTAGGGATAGGAAATAAAAGTTTATATGGATGACATAATAGTATTTGCAGAGACAATATAAGAACATAGAAGGAGGTTTAGGAGGATGCTAAAACGGTTAGCAGAAAACAATTTACCGATCAAACCAAAAAAGTGCCAATTTTTAAAGAATAAGGCGAAACTATTAGGCCACGTAGTCGGCAACGGCCAAATAAAAAAAAATCACGAAATAATCAGATCTGTAAAAGACTATCCAAGACCTACGAACGCAAAGTAAATAAAACAATTTTTAGGTCTTACGGGATACTTCCGTGGTTGTATTAAAAATTACGCAATAATAGCACAACCGATGGCAAAACTTTTACGAAATAGCACGGATTTTGAGTGGCAGGAACTTAAACAAGAGGCATTTGACACTCTCATTAACGCTCTGTGTAGCAAGCCCGTACTCTTAGCGCCCGATATCAATGAGCCGTTTATTGTTACAACGGATGCATTAGACTACGCGATAGGCGCAATATTAAGTCAAGGGAAAAGAGGCATAGACCACCCTTGCAAATACGCATCAAGCTGTCTAAAAGGAAGCGAACTTCGCCACCCAACGTACGTCGAAAAACTGCTTGCCATAGTCTACGCAAAGGAGAGATTCAGAACATACTTATACGAATGAAAATTTAAAGTGGTTATCGATCACAAGCATCTGAATCATTTACATACATTGAAAAACCGGACCTGCGATTAACGAGACTGAAGGCGGAACTACGTAAATACGAATTCGACGTTGTCTATAGGCCCGGAAGAATCAATAAAGCACCTGACGCATCGTCGCGCAACCCGACCCTAAAAGGAGGAGAGAAAAACCCCGAATTACCGCGCAGGGAGTTATACGAACTAGCAGAGGAACAGTAAAAAGACGGATTTGGTGACACAAACGCTGTACCAGCGAGGATATAGAAGACTCGCACAAGACAGGAAAAAAATTGAATAAGAAAAAACAGGAAAGAGCAAATACAAATTTCCGATTAAGACAAGTCGGACAGCAAGGTAAAGAAAGAGGAGCGCTGGAAAAAAAGCATTTCAAGCGAATACATGCAAAGCAACGACCGTGACGCGGACTCGGAGTCGGAATGGCCGGAGACAGAATCACAAAGAAATAAAACACTATAAGTAGGCAAAGCAACAAAAAAAGAGATGGACCACGTAAAGTCCTAGCACAAACTGAAAATAAAATGGATGAGAAGGGAGTACAGCCAACTGCAGCAAGCGACAGTGACAAAGAAATTCTATCGCAAGGGCCAATTAATGAAAAACTTGCATACATACGAAAAGAGAAAAATATGCAGAAAGAAGTAAAGCTCACAAGTATGCCTTTTGTCCAAAAGGACGGAGCACAAAACTTACAATGTAAGACTCGTAAACGCCAGTTAGATACACTACATAGAAAACCCGCAGAATTCTTTAACACACTCGAACCGGAAGTCGAAGGAAATAATAATAGCACACTATGACACACCGTCAGCCGCGAAGAACGAGGCAGAAACAGAAAGGGAGAGCCATAAAAATTGGGGCTGGCAATTGGCACGAGCAAGCCTAACAGCAGAAG
>JAPYYV010006174.1:0-24750 GCA_030522625.1 Copidosoma aretas | reverse complement strand
ATTTGAGTCCAACCTCCTGAGCTCGTGGCTTCAGCCATATATACATGTATACGTACGTATGTATATCGTATCACCACGAGTGGTGATATCGTACCAGTAACTCTCCTACCTCAAGTACGTGTACTCTTTTAACTGAAAATTTTTCTCCGTGTAGGAAGTATGTAAGGTTATCTTTCAGTATGCCTCGAGAGGTTGAAAAGTCAATATGTGTGAGCAAGACAAAGACGTACTCTACCAATCGATAGAGACAAAAGAAGCCGTCGAGAAAAAGTATGGACTATTAAAGTTTGAAAAAGATTGGGTTGACAAAGTACTGAGTGAAACTTTTAAGTCAATCACTGAGCCTCTCAGCGCAAGTGTAAAACAAACAATGAAATGGAGTAAAAGAAGTCATTCTGTGACCAACAATTATTTTAACAATGCTCACAAACTACCTGTCCAGCAAATAAAGGAGAAAGAAAGTTAAAGCGACGATGAAACGATATTTCAGTCTGTCAGTCAAAGTAAAGATATTGATGATGAGATAAATTTCTCACTACAAAATAAGACTACAAATGATGATAATAGTATTAAAGAGAATCTATTCGATAACTCATACTTTCAAATACTTGATGAAAACAGAAAATGTTCATTAGATTTGGTGTATGGGGTGAGCGAAGAAGATGGAATGTACAAGCCTGCCGATTTACTAATATACTTAGAGAATAATCAAATCATAAAAGATAAGTTAAAATGTCCGATGACTATTTAATTATTGAAGTACTGGTGAAAAAACATCCTGATGGATCTCACATAACTCGAGATGAATATGGAAAATATTGTACGCTTTGGTAAACTTCAAGTGTTCATAGAAAGAGATGCAGCAAAAATAGAGCTATTCAAACGGCAATAGTAATACATTTAATAAAATCTCTCTTCCTATGTTTAATCTTCTAGGGAGTAAAAAAGGAGGATTATCATTACCTTGTTATAAAGTGGCTTAAAACACTGGGCAAGTAGATTATATTCAGGGGGACAATCCTAATGAGCTAGTTGACCATCTAAAATTGCTCATAGCTTAAAGATCGGCAGGAAACTCAAGCCACACAACTAAATCATGTCAATCTTTGAGGAGTTACGATAGGCTGGGTACGTATACTGATAGTGTTCGTATGAAAATGAGCATCAAAGTGTTTGGACGTAAGCCAGGTAGGACCGAAGGCGTTAGCCAAGGCCCTCCTGGTCCTCCTAATGTTGGGTATAAAGTTACAGCTAATGCACAATATGATATCCAAGATAAGAGACTATGCAATGTTCCTGATCCTGTAGAGAATTTTAATGCCGTTAATCTAGCTTATTTTCAAAAAGAGCTTAATAACATCAGGCAAGTTATCCATGACACGCAGAGCCGTAGAAAGAAGCATAAGGATAAAGAATTTAACATTTACTTATTAGACGCTGACGAGAATATATCGTAAGAAAAAATCAGTGGTGACCGTACCTGTTAAAAGCAAAACTGGTGAAGACATTACAGCAGTGATGAAGTCAATATTAAAAGAAGGAAGACTATCAATAAACTTGCAAACTAATCGCAGGTAAGGATTCCACAATTTAAATTTCAAATGTCTCATGCAAAAGTATAAGATTAATATGTACTCTAAGCTTTTATATGCGAGCGATTTACGCACTTTAAAAAATTCAATGTGGAAAGAGTTCAGTCTGCAACTTAACTGTAAGTAGATTTATATTTAAGAAAGAGTGGCTTAAATCATATAATAATTGAAAAAACGATCCACTGGCATGAAACCAAAAGATATGATTACAGATAAGAAAGTCAAAGTGTTACAAAAACTCAAACGTAACAGCATCAAACTGAAGCCATAATTTAAAGTCGGTGATAAGGTGCGTGTAAGCAATGCGAAAAAAGAATTTGAGAAATGCTATACGCCCAACTGGTCAACGGAGGTTTTTACAATCACATGAGTAGCAGCAACAAATCTCACGACGTATCATCTCAAGGATTATCAAGATTACCTCATTTCTGAAGGTTCCTATGAGCAGGAACGGCAAAAAACTCAACATCAAGACGTTTACCTCGTGGAGAAGGTCCTTCAAAAGCGCAGAAATTGAAGTATTGTCAAATGGTTGGGTATCACAACACACATGATAGTTGGATCAACAATACTTAATTATAGAAGAAAATTTTGATGATGAAGTATAATATAAGTGAAAGAAAATTTAAGGTAATTTATAAAATGTAATGAAGGAGTATTCAATAAATAGTCAAGATATACAGATAAACTACCGTTTATTTGTATTCACAAAACTAGGCGTAAGAAAACTTTTAATTATTACCATCATATGCAACAAACAATTTGAACGTGTATACTGCTCCTAATAATACGTTAAAGAACCGTTTGTTTTCTAAGATATTTGAAGATAGTTTGTTTGACAAAAACATTTGAAATTCCTCTGATACAGCGATGAGTTTTGGTCTAAACCTAGGTTTTGCCTTCTTCAGCTTAGTCAATATATAGTGGTGATTCACTACCATCTCTATGAGTCTTCTCGTCGGCAGGAAGCTATTGTGGGTGATTTTATTGAGCTCTGCGAGATCGATCTGCAACAAACGACACACCTGATTAGCATGTACATACATAGACCTGCGAAAAGTTTCTTTTTATTTATTTCTTTAAGTTTTAAAAAAGCATGAGGTAAAACTGTATCTGAGTTCATGTATACATTAAATATAATAATATGAAGTGAAAGCAAAGTAAAAAATATATTTGTAATATAATTTTTAAGTATGTAATCAAGCAGTATGTCAAATAAATAGTCAGTATTAAAAAAAAGAAGAAAATTATTTCCATTTATATTTTACAAAGTCTGGCATTCGAAAATATAAGTTTATTGCTTTTAGACATAACAGATAACGTAAAATTATTTATTGCATCTTACTGTTCACTAAAGAACTGTTTATTTTCTTACATAGCTGAGAATATCTTGTTTGGTAGAAAGATTTGAAATTCTTCTGTCAATTTAGCAATCATCTTTGGCCCGAACCTCGCGTTCGCCTTCCTCAGCTTGGTCACCATATAGTTTTGCCCTTGAATCGTCTCGTTCAGTCTACTAGTTAGTAGGAAACCATTGTTGGTGCGTTTATATAGCGTTGCCAGATCTACATGTTACATGTGAAAGAGAGAGAAGTTTCTTTTTCAATATCATGAAAATTAAGAGCGATGAAACATAAGGAAAAAATTTTACAAACCTCAATGAGTTTTGACTTTCTTGTTTGATATCTCTTCTTTACTCTGGCCGGTTCTCTTATTAGTTTCCTGGCTGGCAATTTCAGCTTGCTGGCAGGTGATGCTTGCTCTAGGCGATGCAATCGTCGGAATAAGCTCTGCGCTCTGAAGTGGCACCTGATCTACAGCTCCCTTAACTCCAAAATCCAGCGGCTTAACCTTGCCCACCATTGTGACTGTAGCTCGACTACCCTCAATATTACATGTAAAGGCTTGTGGTTGGATGGTTCCTTTTCTGTCTCATTAGTTACACTATAATGATCCCAAGGAAGAATGTCTATTTGGTGGGGCTGAAAATATTGCTTGTCATCGTGCGCACTAAGTGCAACTTAAACTTCTTTTTCGGTGAAGAGTGCATAATCTCGTAATCGTATATTTTTTTTCTCGCGAAACATACTTCTGTTCTCACGCAAAAACTTCATATGATCATTAAATGATATTATAGCCTTGACAACCGAGCTCTTGACACCTTTACTTTTTTTCAACGGGTATTAATCTTGTATTCTTACGCTATACATTTTGCTGCGTAACCTGACGAATTCTTGCATGACTTTCCCGTTGCATTCATCCTTCATTAGGCCTACAATTTTTTTCTATTTTCATAAGGCAGGTTAAACTCGTCGTCACTAGAATAGCTCCATGTGTCGAATTCCTGGATATTCTCACGCATTACATCATATGTATGTACAGTAGACACTTTGTACACCAGACTATCTGTATCAGTATACAGACGCTTCGACTGACCTCTTACGTGAATTTTCATACAATCATAGTTGAACCGATTCACAAGTGTCTTTCACAAGTGCAAAACACCTAATCTAACATATATTGGCCTTTTTACATAAATCTCAGTACGGAGTAACTGTATGGCAACGAGTTGTCCGTTCAAAATATCAGAGCTATAAAAATAAGGTCATGCAATAAGTGCCTCTGCACCATAGCGACCTTCCCACTTGCTAATAAGTTTCACATCGACTCGTTTGCGCTTGTTTTCTATTGTTATTCCATAGATAGCATCATTAAATGATTTGAATAAAATTTACTCGTATTTATTATTTGAATTTTAACGTCTTGCACTATTAAGGTCTATGAATTTTTTTAGCCATGGACTTTGGTTGAACTACAAGATCCTATGGATTTCCACTATTTGGAGACCATAACAAGCAGCTTGTTTGAGTGCACGATAATGGATCACATGACGTTTTTTCTCTTACTGAGGAGTCATAAACTTCTTCTGCTTAGATCCCGGAGACACTATGTGCTAAGCGCAGAAAGGCAGATCCTTCTGAGCATCATGGACTGTTTTAGGATGTTCGAGATCAACTTCGAGTATGTATCCTATTTCAGCATAATCTGCTACATTCCAAATACCCAATTGATATCTGGAACCCATTTGGTACCTGATTAGGGGAATGTTTTTGTTATAGCCCAGCCATAATAATTGTTGACATCATGATACATGAGATGTTTCTCATCTACATTAACTTCATACCCTTCCTTCATTTATGGATTGTTGGCTTTAGCATATCGATCACAACACTGACTTATTGCACCTCGTATGCCGTGCTCTATAAACATGACAATGTCAATGTATGTTATTGACTCTAATTTTACCTAAAATAAATATATTATAGTTTCTTGTTTTTTTTCATGTGTATATAATTAAATTATTATTATTGTATCTAACTGATATATTACTTTGGTGTATTTCAACATGGCATCCAACGTCAAGCCAGGTGTTCTATAGTAATGTACTGGGTCCAATTTGTACTCATCAAGACAATTATTGCGAAAGTTTTCGAACACTTCAGTGAGTAGTAAAACATCTGTTGGATGCAAGTCAGAATATTGCCCAAGTAATTTGATGTTAAATACATTCCTAACGTTTTTGGCATGCTCATATTCGTCGTCAGAGATACAAGACTCATACAAACTACTGTAGAAATTGTCTTTGAAGGAAAACTTTTCTCTTCAAGCTTCCAAAAAGAAGAGACGTAGTCGTAAGGAAGTACTTCTGTTCTTTTCAAAAGAATGATTTGCACGGTGGTAAACTTCTCATCTTCAAAAAATACTTTTTCCAATATTTAAATTTTTATCAAATATGATGATAGCTTATCCAAAAAAGAAGGCATAAATTTAAAAGAGTCAACGAATCGTGGACTAATGTCCGTTCCTTCGACATATTTAGTAAATGAAATATATCTTTTCTTGGATTGGGGTAGAAGCTGAACTTGACCAAAAAAGCCAGTCACTACTTCCTTTGTAAACAAGTGTTCATTTTATCCACTTAAATTGTAAAAAATTATGGGTATCATCCTAGAGTTTTGATAATAAGTGTTGCATCTGTTGTGCGCAGGGCTACGATATCTGAAGCAAACATATGTTGTTCATAAAAAAAATGTAATTGGAAAGGAGTAAAATAGAAAAAACTCACTTTTCTGTGAGATGGCAGTGATCCATCACTTTCTTATCATTTGAAGTGAAGGGTCGATTACAAATATGACAAGTTGTTGCCTTGTCAAATTAAACTTGTTCACTGAGCATCAAATTTGAAATTTTCAGTAGATTTTTCTGCAACTATTCTAATTCTAGTGCAAGAAAATAGATATTTTTACAAACCACTTTGCAGGCTCTTTTTCGGCTTCTCCGCTTTGTCTGGAACTCTTGTACTCTGATTTACTGTCATCATAGCTACACTTTGTACAATAACCTATGCTGAACGCTTTATGATGCTGATAAGCACGCTCGTTTTCAATGGGTTCGAGCAAACACTCAAAGTCTGCGTATACTCTGAAATGCTGCCATGCTAAAATTATCGATAGACTCAATTGAGAATCTGGTAGCGTTTTTAATAAATTAATTATTTCAAAATGCTGCATTTTCAACGCCTTAAAAACTTGCTCTCATCACTATGCTCGCTTAAATAAAATCCCCTCTTTCTCCATCTGATATACGGCTGATATCAAAGCTACCTAATCTTTTAAAAGTCATAGAGCACCTTGCTTACAAACAGCTTTACATACACTTAGTGTCAAATTACTTTTTGAACATACACCAAGCTGGGTTCCGTCCCTGACTCAGCACGCAAACTGCTTTTTTTCGTGTCTTAGACGATATACGTATGGATGTGGATGATAAAAAAGGGACTATTCTTGTCTTATTTGACTTCAAAAAGTCCTTTAATACCATTCTGCATGCTATTTTGCTCATGAAACTGCGTCGAATGAACAGTGATAATAGTATACTGAAATGGTTTTACTCTTATTTGGTAGAACGTTATCACGCGGTTACGAGAGATGACAATAATATGTCTAATTGGCTTACTGCTTCCACTAGTGTCCCTCAGGGGAGCGTTCTTGGCCCTTTGCTCTTTCTCATTTTGATAAATGATTCATCACAGTCACTTCGCTTTTGCAAACACATGATGTATGCTGACGATCGAAAAATGTATGTCTCTCGTCATCCTAGCGATATTCATCGTGGCAGTGAGCAAGTTTGCGGAGGCCATAGTTCAGTGGGTGCAACATATTGGCCTCTCTTTTAGCCTGCCTAAGACAAAGGCTATGATTTTTGGAAGTGGCACATTTATTCATCGCCTGAATTAGTCTGATATTCCCCCTGCAGTTGTAAATGGTACTGTCATAGAGTACGTCTCGGAAGCAAAAAACTTAGGGCGCTGGCTAACCCCAACCCTAAGCTGGGACAGACATGTTACCCATGTCTCTGGTCGCGCTTTTCGTGCGCTTTATAGCCTGAAGCACTTTAAACATGCCCTATCTTTCTCACTTAGGAAAAAATGAAGGGAAAGCTTAATGTTTTCTGTTTTTGATTACATATCTGCTGCATACAATAGCATTAAAGCTTCATAAAATCGTCGCCTGCATACGACATTAAATGCTTGTGTCCGCTTCGTGGTAGGGGACACTGGGCGCTGGGCTAGAGTTACGCCTCACCGTATAGCTTCAGGCTGGCTAACTGTTCGTAGACGTCGTGCATATATACTCGGGATACTAACTTGCTCCATTCCGGCCCGAAACTATCCTTCTTACCTAGCAACTCATCATCTTCTGATGTTTAATTATCCAGACCTGAGACACTTTGCGCGCCATGCTGCTCAATATCTTTTGTACCCTAATCATCTATCAGATGTTCTACGTCGCTCTTTCCTGGTACAATCAACTGCTTTGATGATAGAATGACACTAATTATTTTTCAGTTCAGTTTTAAATCATATGATGAAATTTGAACATGTTTTATTTGCATCATTACTTAACCTTCACAAATACGACTGGGACCTTGAGTGCAGATTGACTCCTAAGCTGTAATAAAGTTTCCGTAGACATTTACTGTCTCTTGCACCTGTCACTTACTCCCCTTTTTATGCAAATCCTAATAGAAACTTGCCATCAGATCAATTGTCACTTGTTTAATTATCACATTTAATACATCGTTTTAATCACTATTAGGTTATCAGGATATATCTTTGATTAAGTCGACTTTAATTTTTTTTTTTCCTGTATCTTTGCATATTGATATTTATGAATTTTTACTGTATTTTTTGCGTATTAATATTATTGCAGTTATTCAATTTTAATCTCTCCATTAATTTTTTTTGTAATTATCATACTGTTATTATATTGTTTTTTCCACTGTAATCTATTTTCAGGAGTCATACGTGGTTTCACCACCTGGCTTAATGAATGCTATTTATACTTATAAATGTACACGGTTCTTACATGTAAAGCTTATAAACTCAAGAACATCTTCGTTTTTCTTCTTATTAGGAAGCCTAATTTTACACTTATTCATATTTTTACAATCCATTTCATGCGCTTCTAGTTTTTGCATTGACCAAAAATAATGGAGACAACAATCGCATATACATACCACATGATCACGCTTAGATAACTTTTTATGTAATAAACTGGAAAGATTTTTTATCCAAACATAGTTATATTTATATTCCACATCAGCATGCTCTATTTTCTCCTCCTCATTTTCGTCCACGTAGAAGCTTTCGACGAGCAAAAGATTGACGTGATTTTCTTTTTTCTTGCAAGTCAAATGACTAGGTAGAACATCATAAATATTAACTTTCTTTTCTGAAAAGTATAGGTTAACTGAAATTTAATCCTGTTTTCAAACTTGCCAATGTTTTTTGGTATCGTTGGAAACTCAATGCCATCAAACTTATATTCATTTTCATATTAAGTGTAATCGGAGACGCGTGATGCATGGTGTAGTGTTGGATGCATAGCTGATAAATTGCCCAGTTAAAAGACTGCCGGTCTTTATTTACCACATTTACGCGAGCCTTTTTTTCTCCATAAGTTTGTAAGTCAATGAAGGAGCTTATTGATGCTGTCGACCAGATTGAGTATGAAGTGCAAGGACCAACCGGATTATTTATTTTCAAAATCTTCCATGTACCTCTCAATTAGTTGTCGCACGTACGTCTCAAACCACTCACTTGAATCACTTGTTTCATAAATAACATGTCATGAAGTTACTTTATCTCTCCCCAGCCGGGAGTGCCAGAATCGTGCTCTGAGATTTTCGACGTTATTCGCTCGGTCTAATTGCGCGTGTTTTTGGTTTTGTTACATGTACGAGAGCAAGAGGGAGGGCTTTCGTGAGCGCTCGTAACCACCAAGGGACGGAGCAGGAGCCAAGGAGAAGACAGACATGAAAGAGGGGCATATTTTAATAAACTAAGCCGAGTAATATCATTGCAGGAATTATATCGTGCGGGGAAGTTTCCAAAAAGAAAATGATGTACTGTAGTTATAAAGATAGACCGTAAGAGAAAGATCGTTGTATTTCGAGCCAGAGATAAGTGTTGGTATGTGTGTGGGACGCGAAAGAATTTGTATCAATGACGAGACGCGCGAAATCAAATCAGGGTTCTCGAAACTGAGTGCAAGGCTGACGAGTCGGATGGGAGTGGTGGGTGGAGAGAAGAAGGTGCACCGGTGGGCCTTCAAGTGAGCAGTGATTCGTTAGCTTCTAGCCCAAACACCTCGTTGCGTACTATCGGCTAGGTATATCGGTGCATTTTACCGTATCACCGTCATCACCGTCACCTATATTATCATCTTCAAGGACCCTTGCACGTGCGGGATCCGGAGGTCAGCCATTCTGCACACTGCTGCCCAGCTGCCGCTTGTCAACCTGGTGCCCGCTGTCCTGTCAAAGGGGAGCCAAGGCTGCCTGGCCCAGCGGAGGATGAGGAGACTGGTCAACGACCGCCAGCAGGGGTTACTCGGCAAAGAACGTGGTCGAGGACGAGTTCTGGCATCGTGGAAGTCAAGCAGGTACCGTGGTACTCGTCTTCAGGAATACGCCTGCGTGTGTGTGTGTGTGTGTGTGAAAGGGTGGCAGAGCGAGGAGGAGGGAACGCGTCTCGTGTGCATGTGGAAGCGAGAGAGAAGTGCGCGATAAAGGGGGCACGCAGGTCCAGGGTCGGTGTCGAAAGCGACCTGTCGAGTGTGCGAGAGAGAAAGAGAGCGAGCGCTGGTGCCCGTGTGTCCGGGAGACGCCGCCGAGGCTGGCCCTCCTCGTCGACGAGGAGCCGCAAGTTGGGCGTCGGGTGTTCGAGAAAGAGAGATATTATATATGTTTCTTTATTAAGCCCAAGGGTTGAGCCCCATCAGGCCTTGAATGAAATACACGGTAAATTTACATCTACAATTTAAGATCGTACACAATTGTGATCTATATTGCTCCTTAAATAATTATACTGAAGGTATTAGGTAGAATCAATGATTGACTAAGTGATGACAGAAGTACAGGACTATTACTAAGAACTGGAACTATCGACGTGGAGTAGTGGTTTCCAGCAGGGGGCAGATTTTACCTCAGTAGAAAATAATTTGGTGTAGATATGTGGCGAGTAATTTTGTGAACCTTCTCTGCCTGAAAATCTCGCCACAGTAATTATTGAGATCCAGTCTTGCCTTAGAGCTTAGTGTAGACATGGGGTGAGCGATGTGGTGAAGCTGCCCTGCATGTCAATCCCTCCACAGAAGTCATTGAGATCCAGTCTTGTCTGCCGCATCAGCGTTTTGTGGTCTCAGTTTTGCAAGGGCTTCCTGATTTGGAATTTAAATGAGTACGGACTTTTTGGTCTCCCGCATATAAACAGTGTAGCTTATAATAATCAGCCTTGCGTGGTGCAATATCTTCGACACTTTCATAGCTTTTCTCCATAGATTGTAGATTGGCTTAGGCTAGAATGCGCAAAGATACAGCCTACCTTCGTCACGTCCACCAAAAGCCCCGTCACATGTCAAGGTGTTTAATTTCGGTGCCCCGGCCATCAAAGCATCTCGTGCCTGGGTTGATGCTAATTTAAGCATTAGTGCTCCCGTCTTCTAAACCTGCTTATTAGCGGGCTGCTTTGAATCACTTTCCCGCTGCTGTGCTGTCCACTTACGAATTTGCAGGATATGTGGCAGTAGCTGTGGTAGCTGGAGTGCATTTAGCACTCTTGACACTATGTCCTCGGCTGCCAGTTTGATTTGTAGAGGTATACCTGAGAACAGCACCTTGCATGCATCACTCAAACAAACATGTTCTTTGACAGAGACACTGATCGCCGCACCAGCGGTGGCACTCTCAGCAGCAGCACATTCGATATTGGCCAACCTCAGTGAGAGCGAATTTAACCGATGCTCATGATTTTCAACCTTGTTTGTAAGCTTGGTTATGTTGGCGTTTGCTTGTACTATGTTCGTGACGAGCTCAGCCTTGAATAGGTTGAATTCTTCCTCAAACTTAGCAAACCTGACAGGGGTCTAGCTTTCGATAATCATTCATTAGTGCCCGGTAGTGTTCGCAAGAGCGGCATTCACAGGAATTCTGTCGCCTTTCAAGGTACCTGCTTAGTGTTGATGAGAGGATTCCCGCTCCCTGGAAGGTAAAGACTCTAATGGCCTTTTTCTTCCTGTCTCGGATTGCTTGGATGTCCCCAACGCTGTATATATGGCTGACTGATTCTAAATACCCGAGAGTACTGAAATTCCCTCTGGTTTGTCGTGTGGCAACGGCCCTTCGTAATGGCACAGAGAATCGGATATGATGCTGGCTGTGTGATACACCCTTGAGCAAGACGTGTACTTCTTATCGGATTTCTGCTGATGCTTCAATACGGTCTTGCATATGGAGCAGCTTTTATTACGAGGCATATATGATCCATATTTTGCTACTAGACAGATCGCATTTTATATCGTCTTGGTACAGCAGACGTCAAAACAAGAATAATCCAGTCCGAGATACCTGCTAAGCCGAAACAATAACAACCCAGAATGGCTTAGCTCGTTTTAAGCAATCATTAGATGGTAATCATCCGTGTGTTATTACTCTCTGGGTATTTGTAGGGTTCTACAGATGGGATAGAGCAGATGTCAGCCGTGCAGGAAACTACAGCGGCCGGAGTTTTGCTCCAGCGGATGATGTCCATGAAAGCAGCCTCCACGGATCCAGAGCTGATCACAGGGCAGTGGACAGTGCTGAGGCATGTCAGTGCGGCAGCCTTAGAGTCACCAGCTGTGGGATGATGCTCACCGTGGAGGTATGCAGTCCCCGACTGATAGTTGCATCTTTAATAACCCCACCCCCAGTGACGATCGATGCTATTCCTGCTCCTGAAACGATTTTAAATGCAGTTCGTTCATTTTCAAAAGCCTCTACGGCAGCCGTAATTTCTTCTTGCACACTGCCTTCGGGATAGTGCTGTTAAAATATTTTGTTTCCAAACGCTTAAACAGATTCTACCACTTCTAAAAAATCATGTTGTAACTGCATGCAAGTTTTCAACGACACCATAGCAGCTTTAAACTTATTTTTATCGGACGTTGATACATCTCGATGTTGACTAAAATCATTGGCTTTATGGAGGACTTCGCGTAGTATACCCAATGCTTGACGTACATAAAAAAAATCTGCTTCATTGCTTACGATTTTTTTTTGTAACTGCCACAGATCATGAGCTGCATCTTTGAAATATTGAGCAATAGTATTGATTAATCTTATCTGTCCTTCCGGCAGAAAGATTAAATGACACTGAAGAACTGAGCTTCTTTTGCTAAAGATCCTCCTTTTTATGCATTTGTAAAGAGAAACGTCGGAGAATCTTGGACAGTGGAAACATTCAATTGGTGATAAATAGTAGTGTGGGAATTTCGACGGCTAGAGAGTGGTGTGGAAAGATGTCTTTGGATTAGTATTTTAAGGGGGCTCATTTGGCTGAAAAGATCACTTCTTGCTTTTCATTTGATCAAGCAAGTCATTATCATGATGTTCATAATGGACTTTTAAGGCGATAGTACCCATAAAAATAGGTTTCTGGCTATTATAGAGGTGAGAAGAGATAATAAAGTAATTATATTTATCCTCAAGCCACCTTGCCCATGGATAGCATGAGAAAAAGAAGATGGATATCAAGTTCGTTGGGTTAAGACAAAGTTCCATGTATTGTTTTGGAACTCTGGAGATATTCATTATGATTACTTGTATTGTATTCGATCTTTTGTCATACGCAAAGATGACGAAATTTACGTCAAGGGTCTTTCAAACTTAAAGTGGCTAGAGGATTTTTTGCCTAACAGTGTTTTTCCTCATATAACTACTAAATAAAATTAGAAAAAAGCCAGTTTTTGTTAATTTTTTTAAGTGCCATCAACAACCTGGAAGAATTTGGCTATCCATCTCTAAGTACTTTATTTGAAAAGGAAGGGGAGAAGAAGATAGAGTTTTGCACAAATCACATCTGCCCACTTCACAATCAGCGTGCAAAGCAAAATGTTTTAATATTAAATTGATGGTTCAGGGCTGACTTTTGGTTTTCATGATTTTTGGGCATGTATGTGTGAAAACGAACTGATTAAATAAATATGATTTTAAAACAAAAAAAAAATGATGGAACTAAAGGTTTTATACTAATGTAAAACGGGTAGAACCTCACGGGTAAAAAGCGAGGAGAGGCCCTTTCCTTCCTATAAAAAAAAATTATTTGAACTTTATTGTATTCAAACAATTTTATAATGTAAAAATTTTTCATTTTGCTAAATAATGGTCACAGTAGAAACATTTCTAAAATTTCAATAATAAAATAATTTTAGTGTATAAAATCTGAAGCATTTAAAAGATATATTCAATAGATGTAGCGACTTTTATTTTAAGATGTAAATGTTAAAATCTCATCAAATGTTGGCTACCGCCAGGTACGCATTTTTTCCCAGCCCTCTTTCGTAAATTCTAAATTTAATTCTTTGCTGCACCATAACATTTTAAACAACTGTGTACCATTGTATTTTTTTCCTAGGATGCGTGCAAAAAGTTATGGTCAATTTTATGTCAATTTTAGATCAAACACTCTTTTCGGATAGAAAGTTTTGAAAATATTTTTCATAAAATCATGTCTGACTTCTTTTCTGAGATCTTCAGCAAGTAAATAAAAAAGCGCAAAGTTGTTAAGATGGTACATGTGCAGCAAAGTATGAACTTCAGAAGTGTCTAAAGTGGTCAGGGAAAAAATCAATTCCTGGCGATAGCTAATACTTATTCAAATTTGTCTTTCTGCATTTATTCTTGTCAAACATTAAGAACAATTTTTTTTCCTAACTACTATAGACACCAGAGATGAGTAGAGAGATTGCTAACTGCAACGCTAACAGACACGTCGACTTTTCAACCCACTGATTCGAGCGCCACGTCATGGCCAGCCGTCCAACCATGCACACATCTTAATCGACGAGAGGCTACATCACGATAGGGGTGGAGCCGAAGTTTGTGCCTGTAAGTGTGAGAGAGAGAAGTAGACATGTGCACGTTGGCATACAAGGTGCTGAAGGAGCAGAGGGGAAATGTATATATCAGCTGTGTGTGCCTGTAAGTGTAAGAGAGAGGAGTAGACATATGCTATATAGGTCTACAAGGGAGAGGAGAAAGAAGCCGATCGAATGCGTCCGTTTATGTGTATCTATATACAAGGTACAGATGAGCGAAGCGAAACCGACGTAATGCGCAGGCGATGATTGCGATAAATTTCTTCTACTATATGTATATAGCACTCTTCAACTTAAATCCTACAAATTGACACGCTGTTTTACAACATTAAAAGCATCCTGTTTTATCTCAATAGTCATGAGCTACAGCCTAAGTGCTGGGGGTTTCCAATGACCATATGCCACTTGGATGTATCTGGTCTGTTGCGTTGCTAGTCCAGTTGGTAAGTGCGAATAGATCGTAGGAATCTTTTTGCGGTCCGAGGTTCAAGTCCCGCTCGTCTCGAATTTTCGTTTTTCAATCCATCGGTCTATTTAATTTTTTTTTCTCACTCATCACTATAACGATCTTTTGTCAGGTTTGAATTTTTTTTTTATCTTAATGTAAATAATATACATACACTGTCAGTAATTTACAGAGCTGAAACTATTCTGGAAACATTGATTGTCTTACCTTTTTTTCGAATCTGAAGAGCATTTTTAGTTAAACCCAACAAATTACCCACCAATACTCGTGTAACCTGTATATTTCCATCACTTTTTTTCAGATACCCTTGCTACACAAAATATTTACTTAAATATGTATAACTTTATGAGGTTTTATCAATATCTAATCTATAATCAGGGTACTGATAGTACTACCTTGAATACGTATCGGAGATTGTATAAAAGATTTTTTCCTTTTGCTTACAAGTGCCAACCTGCTGTATTGATAAAAAATTTTGTTCTACCTATACTTATATATTACTCACTACTTAAATATAATTCATTGAAAATTACGGAATATTTTACGTTTTTCAATTTAAGATTTTAAAAAACAATGAATTGCTGAACAATTTATTCTACAATAATCGATGTTTAAAAATAAGTAATGAAATTAAACATTACACATGAGCAATTAATCAAAAGAAATAAAACAGCGTGTTATTTTGCATCAGTGCTTATCTACAAGTAACAATTAAAAACAGGTCTGGTTGGGTTGGCACTAGAAGTATCACATTAAAAACACACAATTTACGTGAGAAAAAAGCCAGAGGCACAACAAAACTCACTTTATATCGCAAATACAATTTACATTATTACAAGCATGTATGTACGTTAATATTTTTACATATTGGTACCTACACTACATAATTTTTACACTTTTATTTACATTGCGTCGTTTCATTATATTACAATATATTACAAAAAATTATTCATTTTTACTTCAAGGTAGAAAATCCGTGGTCAGCGGTACTCAAACGAGTGAACTCATCATTTAGCGCATTTTTACGGTACAGTAAGTTATTGATGTATGCTTTTGTAATGTGATAAATTTTTATCGATTAACTGACTTTTATTTTGTCCCGTCACACCATAATCTAAGAAAACTAAAATCAAGTAGAAATTCTAAAGATAAGCTCAGTATTTTTATGAAATGACTTTGAATTGTTATATTTGTCTTTAAAGATGTTATTGCTGCACCCTACTACAACTCATGTCAAAAGACATATTTTGAACTCAATCATCTTAATATCTAGGTCTGATACCTCAAGTTTAAAAAATGTTGAATGCCATGAAAACATTAGGAGTACAACATATTTTGAATTCAATAGAAAATTGATTTGCTAGTAGCTGCGGATTTTCTACCTTAAGAAAACTTATAATCCAGCCACAAAGAGATCGTGAGTAAGAATTTAAAAAAAAAAACTTGCATTTTCGTAATATTTACGAGTTTTTATGCATGTTATAGGTTTTTAAATAAAAGAAATTATGTCATATTTCGAAAACTAAAACTTGAATCGCTTTTAAAAATCACTGTTAAAAAATTTTACGTCTTGAGAAAACTTGACTCACACGCTGTTCTCCATTTTGGCATTTTACATTTTTGTAGATCGATTTATTACTAAAATAAATAATAAAGGTTGCTCCACCCTACTATATAGCATGTGTAATATTAATAGAGTCCTTCTCTTACATCCTAGAGAGATTAGGATATTTAAGTACATAAAAAGGGTACTTTATAGTCAGAAAAAAATTATTTAAAAAAATTTACAATATGACTTGAGCATATATTCCTAATTAGAAAGCAAAACTAGAAGGAAATCGGAATCGTCTTTGCTTTCTGTTCCAATTCAATTTTTTAAGCCTGTATGTGAAAAATAGACTATAATCAAATTACATATTTGGTGATATATATTAGGGTAGAGCTGCCTGAACAGAAAATTTCTAATATTAAGAATATGTCAAAGTTTTGCAATAATTGCAGCCACCGCAATAATAACCTCGACTACTCTATACAAGTATCAAGACTAAGTAGACAAAAAAAAAATTTGCTTCTGCTTTGCGTTTTTGATTATTTTCCCGCGTAGTCTTAAATATTTTTACTCTCAATAAAATTTGTAAAGCTTTAATACGATGATCATAGCACGCATAATTGTTATCAAACCACTCAGGAAAATTATCATTAACGATTTTTTCTATCACATCAATTAAACAAACAATTAGTTGTCTTTGATGCCAAAGACTAGTTTAATGTTGCTGAAAAGCTTGTCACTGACAAGAAATGATTCTAAAAAAAAATTTTGTAGGTCTTGTTAAATATGGAATTTCTTTCAGTAATCCGTCAGAATATGTATACTTTCTACATTTAGTATAAAATTCGGTATCGGTGACCTGTTGCTCTAGACTTTTCATTATTACACTTTTACAATCTGAACATTTACTCTTCTGCAAAGCTTTTTTAGATGTGTAATTACTTAAATAAGTAATGGCATTTTTCTTATACAAGCCTTTGTTGTCAAAGTCCACTATTTCATCTGAATCGATAGGTGACAATTTTTTTATTATTTTAGCTGCCTGTAAAAGTTCTTGTATCCTTGCCAATTCAAACTCATCATGTAAATTATTAGCGACAATTGCAAGTGAATTCACATTTTTAATACTTGAGTATATCTTAATCGTATTTACTAAGGAATTGGTTTCCATGATTTTAACAGTACCGCGCTATGAGTGTAAATAAAATCAGTGGACATAATGTGGCTGAAAGTAAGACGATACATACGGCAAGTTGGATTTTTATTAAAGCTACCTCTCTCTCTCTCGACAATTAAAATTACAATGCTCCACGCTATCTTGATTGCAAAGACCGGTTGCTAACTAAAACTCCGGATCATTTAACTCTACTTTAATATCGCTACACAGTTGTTAAAAACAATAAGCTGTTAAAAATAAACCTACGACACACGGCGGTCTACCAACTTTCTCTGTTTTTCCGCGTTTATTCGCACGTACCGTATGTGTCGTCCATTTTCTAGACATTCTATAAAATCTTGGAGGCGCTCTTAAATTCCCGGGTTAAGATGTGATGGTTGTCGCTTTTTCTTTTCTACGTTAAGCAATCTATAAGAGTTGCATGCATCAATTACAGCATCCATTGTTTTTACAAACTTGGCGGACTGCTCCCTCGTGTCAGTCATCAAATCGTTTACATCGCCTCTTCTACCGGATTCACCAGCAGTTTTCATAGCAGCCACCATCCATCAACTAAGAAGTGGAAAAGCTAAACTTACTTTCATACACTTAAAGTTATTTGGGTTGAGGTGTCTATCACTTATAAACGCTGTAAAATTGGATGTGTCATTTATTTTATCTATTTCATAAGTTACTGGGCACAAGTAACTCCGTTGTCTACGAAAATTTATTTATGCATTTTCAACTGATAAATCAAACGTTTCATGAGATGTGGCCAATCAAATGCTACAAAATTTTTTTACCTCCTTGCATGAAGTACGGATGTTCTATATCCAGTTTAAAAAAAGTTTAAAATAATGATCGATTATTTGAACCTTGGTCGCATCCTATAATTTTAACGATTTCCCCGATTTTAAATAAAGCAGACAATATGGTACGTAAGATATCATAAAGCCGTTCGGCAGAAGCTCTAACTTCAATAAATCTGAAACAAAGAAGTTGGTGCTAAGGATTTTTAGCATTAATACTATCCAAGCAAAATAATAGGGCAAGTTTAGCAATTTTTTAATTTCTCATATTACTACCCATATCTTCGAAACCTTCAATATTATCGTATTTGGTAGAATATTC
The DNA here is from genome assembly GCA_030522625.1 of Copidosoma aretas. Classification (NCBI taxonomy): domain Eukaryota; kingdom Metazoa; phylum Arthropoda; class Insecta; order Hymenoptera; family Encyrtidae; genus Copidosoma; species Copidosoma aretas. Next base: position 6,377 of record JAPYYV010006174.1, on the reverse strand, counting down.
TTCCATACTTTTAAGCTCATCTCATCAAATTTAAGTGCACATATGCTCTCATTCATAGAAAGTTTGCTCAACTTGTTTTCGATTTTCTGTAAAACATTATCATTTAGCCCGGGATTAACGTCTAATTTCGCTATCCAACTTCTCACTGTGGATTCTCCAGCTAGCCTCATACCCAATTCAATCAATTAAAGATAGCCAGCAGCTGAATGATAATACATTATTTTGCATAAATTTTATTAATTAAGCGTGAACTTCTGTCTATTTTTCGGCTTGAATTGCATTAATATGAAAGTTTTCCGTGACATACAAGAATCTGTATCTTTGATTAAATCATTAACCTCTTGTATTTGTTTGGCTTTTTCTACCTCTACGCGCCGTTTGAGTCTAAAATTTTGTTCTTTAAGATTTCTGCGGAATTTATTCAAGAATCTTACTTTTTGTTCTAGCAACTTTATCCTACATTCTGTACACCGCGTGTATTGCTCAGACTTGGCAGAGCAAAATTTTTTATTCGAAAATTTTTTCTTCAGTGCTTTTTTATTTTTGTTTTGCTGAGATACAATCATTTTTTGGGGTGGCACTTTGTTGCTTATTAAATCCTTCTGATTTATGTTACTTTCATTGCTTATTATATCATGATTTAAATATACTTCATTTGCATCATCTTCATCAATTTTTGAAAAAATGTCTTTTCCAGAAGTATATAATGAATGCTCACAGTGTTTAGTAACAGTCAAAGATTTATTTGTGTCAGAAAGATTCATTCATGTCTTAAGCTTCATCGAATCTACAGTCAATAGGCACGGAGTTTACCCACACGCGCAGTGTTTCATTGGTATTTTCTATAATATCATCCTCGATAAAGTAATCCGTATATAGCCCTGCAGATCGGATAGATGAGGCTGTCCAATGTAGGAGTTTGCTTTTGCCCACGTACAAAAATATTTTTCTAAATTTTTTACGTTTTGCAACAAAAAAATATTATTAGAGTCCTTTTTTTAACTACTACAGCAATTAAGTTGATGAAGTACTGAAAAGGGGTCTTGTTGAGTCAGAAAAAATTAGCCAAAACAAATTGCAACATTGCTTTAGTGTGCATTTGTAATAAAAAAGGATAGTACAAAAAAATAGGCATCTTTATCTTTTTTCCAATTCATTTTTTCAAAGCTTCTTTTACTCCTTGGAGATAGAGTTCCTGAAAAAAGTTTTTAACTATATTTAATGTGTGATAAGGTATTTGCAAAAGTCCACTAAAATAAATTTTTTTCGTATACACAATTGCATCCAACTCATTATGCATCATACGAGGAAATCTTATTCTCATTTGGATGTACGCGTCGCAAAAAAAAAAAACAATTTTCGAGGCACACACTTGAACGAATTTTTTTCTTATTCTATATACCCTTAGAAATAAGGGAAAAATTGTGTTCAAGCACTTTAGGATCTGTGACACTGTTTATTATTCACTTGCTTGAACGAATAAAAATGAATATATTTTTTTGCATCAGACACATTAAGTTTGTGTAAGCTGACCTATTCAAAAAATAAAAGATCTCTTGTAACTTTCATGAAAAATGCACCAAAAAATACTGTATTTTCTACGGTTAAAAGATTTGCTTTTAAACTAATTTGGATAAAAAGTTATCATCATTTGGATAATTAATAATTTTCTTCTATTGCATTTTCGAAAATTTACAAGAAACCATTTATGCTTAAAATACGTCACTTTACAAGAATAACATTTATTTGATGCAACAAATCGCAAATCGTTTTATTTGTTTAAGGTAGATTGAAAAAAAATTGAAGAAATCACTTTAATCTTCTTCAATTTACATCTGACTTTCAATTTTTAGGACTTATTTCCCTCCTTAAACGAATCCATTGGGAGTCATCACGGAAAAAATTGCTAAAACTTTCATAAGTTTATCATACCATTTAATTGTTTGTATAGAAATATGAAAAATAAGTAAACATCACAATGTTATGAAAAAAATCGCATGATATTAAGTATTAGCTATATTTTTGTCAGACAAAGTGACATTTCTCATAACTTTTAATCAACATTTATGATGAGAAGTTTGAAATATGTTATATATATATATAGAGGTGATGAGCCACCTTCAATAATTGCGTAAAAACAGTAAAAGAAAAAGGTCATAAAGCCACAAATACTTGCACACAATTTTTCCCTTGTTAAATTAGAATTGGATTTCCTCGTATATTTTTTGAAGGTTTGTCGGTGACTTCGTCTCCAATCATTTAAGGAGCAACACAATTGTTGAAAAATTTAAATTGAACAAAAAGCAAAAAAAAAGCTATTTTTTACTGTTTATTGTTAATTAAGAAGATGCACTCATGCAACATTGCAAATTTTTGTAAATAATATTTGTTGACCCTAATAAGTACCCCCCTTTTATTACTTTATCATCTTAATCGCTCTAGAATTAAAAAAGGACGCAGAATCAAGAAAGGACTTAAATAATATTACAAAGGTAGTTCTACATACTAGGGTACAGCCCTAACAACAACTTTAATAATTCGATGACCCTGTGAAACTGCAGCTCTTGTCAGTTCTAAATATAAAGATTTTTTTATCTATTTCTCGAAAAGCATGCTTCATGCATTTTTTTAGCTGACTGAGAAGTAAGCAGAAAAAATCTACAATGAAAAAGAAAGCACGTCGTAAGTATAAAGTTTGCCATCCATTACTGATATAACGACCCAATAAATATATAGAATCTAAGTGCAAAGTATTTAAGTCAAAATTCATTACGTTTGCGATACAACAGAGCCTTAAGGTGGTTCGGTCGTTTTTGAGGAGATTTATTCACTCGCTGAAAAAAATACAAGTTGTACTTTGACATGCTCTGAGTGCACATAAATTTTTTCAATATTTATGAATTATTTCAATATATATACGGTATTATCAGCTTGAGCTATTTTAATTTTATTTACGTAATAAGTGAAGGAAAAATTAAAATTTGTACACTAATAAAAGACAAAGATAAATAGCCCACCGCAAAATCACTGGTCTCATTTCAGGCACACTGAAACTTTGTTAGAATGCAGTATTAAGTGAGTCAATAACGATGCGCTATGGCAACCTTATAAGACCGGCGACAACAACGAGGGGGGATGAATTTTTCAATGCGAATTTCAGTTACTTGCTTCTTTCATTTCGGGCAGGATAAATCTTTGCCAATATATAGTGTGTAGCATGCTTTTTACGAAAATAATTGGTCGCCTGACAAGTCTACCGCCATTAGGCCGGTAACCCTCAGTTATCAATCCAAATTTCAGTCACTTGTTTAATTTCGGGCTGGATAAAATTTTGCCAATACACATCTTTCTATATTAAATAGTAAATTCGTGTGGGCCTGGAGAGATGCCCCCCCCCCCCACAGTCCCACCGCGCCCCCTTGACCCCCAACACCCCCCCACATTTACTTTACGGCTATTTATTACTATGCATAAATAAGGGTAAAAATAAGCTGATTTTCATCTATTTTTTAAGTACAAATAGCCACATAAAATTCCCCTCCCCGACCATTCTCACCCTCCACGTACCACCACGTTTTTTTATTTTTACCTCACAGCCCAAGCCCCACGGTTTCTTTACTTCTCCCCCACAAAAGAAGAGAAAATTATATCGTTTTTTACATTATTAAAAATTATTTGGCCCCCCCCCCCCCCCCCTTATATCCTTTTTTCCATTTTTAAAAATTTTTTGGCCCCCCCCCCCCCATGGCTCCCCCACGGCCTCCATATTTTTATCCGCCCCTCTTCCTCAACTGCCTGCCACAGCCAAGCCGTAAAATCCTGTCACATAACCCCCACAGCTCAACCTACTGACCCCCCACGCCCCTAGAATCCTTACGACGTGTTACTTATGCTTTGTATAAGGATACCTTTAAGCTTTTTCAAGGCAGTTTAAATATACGATAAAACCCCTCCACAACAGTCCCTATATGAAATAGGGGAAAGTTACTCTCATTTTTCTTTTAATATAATGCAAAAACCTGTCATGTTGAAAGTCATTTTGCTGTACCCAGAATACACCACGTGGAGGTAGACTTCCTTTGCATTCCATGTGTAAATATCTGCATGTGTATGTTAATTACTTTTTTCATTCATAAAGTATAATTGACATTGTATTGCTATTATTGTTTCAAATGGTATAGTGATTTAACAATGATATATGAATATTTCATCATTTCATATCATTGGAAAATTTCATCCCATACTATGTTTTCTATTTGTGAAAACTTATTTAACTCATTCTGTATAAAAATACCCTCAGGATTTTTACATCTAGATAATGCAACATATGTTTGGCCATGGGAAGATTGTGGCTTTTTTAAGTACAAACCTAATCTATCAATGCTTTGACCTTGTGACTTTTTAATAGTCATACAAAAAGCAAATTGCAAAGAAAATTATTTTCTATCCAAAACAAAAGGTAAAGAGAATGAAGTGCTGGTATTTAATGTTATTTTTGGAATAGATACTCTATCCCCAATTTTCTTACCTGTGATCATTTCAGCTTCAATGTTATATTCAAATATTTGAGTTATTCTAAGTCCTGTGCCGTTACATAATCCTTCTTTAATACACAGATTTCTAATCAACATTACAATGGCTTTTATTTTCGCATTTAGTTGATGAGAAGGAAGACCTCCCTTATGGAATTTAAATATTCCATCGGAAAATTTATGTATATTTGATGATCACTTTTATCAACTCCCTTGTAAGTCGCATAATCCCCACTATAATAAGTAGCAGCTTTTCCAGGCATTGCACTTAAAATTTTATTATTTAAAGAATTCGTAAATTCATTGTGGGATGTTAAAATTACATTATTTACTGGAAAATGATTGACATTACTGAAAATTTTTGATCAAACACCTTTATTTTTCCATTTTTTTTGAATTTTTAACGATTTAAATTTTTCTTCTCCTATTTTCAATAGTAAAGATAGAAACTTTATAACGACTAAACGTAAATTAGTTTTGTAATTAAAAATATATTTAATGCATTGGATTGATGCACAACATTTAACATTTATATGACAATTATATATCATTAACAAACAATCATGAAAGGGTACAACCATAGAATAATCGACGGGAATCCTAACATAACTGTTTTTGATGCTATAAGTATGATTTTATTAAATTGGTAATTTTTTATACTCTGGATATCCATTTTTTCTGAATATTGTTTGCAATGAAAATTTTTTTTATAAAGATTTTGATTTTTATTAAAACAAGGTCTTCTTTCTGAATGAGGCCGATGGAGCATATGTTTAATAACTAATCTTTGTAATTCTTTATTTTCGTATGGAATTTCAGCTGATATATATTTATTAATATGTTTTGGTAACAACAGCTTATTACTTTGAAGTAATGTCACCAAGAGATGTACATGAGGCAGACCACCTTTTTGAAATTCTATTGTGTAAACGAATGCGATAACTTTGCCAAAATATCTTTCATTAAAATGTCATCCAAAATCAATTTCAATTTTGTGTGAAATAATCTAACAGTAATGTTAGGAATTCCATTTGGAACTGTATTTTTTGGAAAATTTTTTAATATCTCTTTCAACTCGCTCCATTTTAGAGTACAAGTTATAGTTATAAACAAATCAGGTTTTTCAAATTTTCTTAATATTGCCATAGCATCTTGATATCACTGTTGCATATATCTAGGTCCACCAACATAAGTTGATGGCAAAATAAAGATGCTACTAATATTTCCATTTTTTTTCATAATTATCAGAAATATTTGAAGCACTGTTTATTATATGATCCAAAAGTCCTTGATAACATTTAATATGTAAAAAAAATTGATTTAATCTAAAAGAATTCATTCGATTACTTTCAATCATATTATAGGCATGCGAAAAAATCTGCTTAGTTGGTGTCCCCCCATACAGAAGAAGAATATAGTTTATAGAGTTTGGTCTGTAAGATAGGCGATATGAGTAGTACTGTAAAAGATGCAGTTTCTAGAGATAAGCAAAAAAAAATGAAAAAATAAAAAAGCTATTAACGTAAAAATAAATAATGTAAATAAATAACGTAAAAATAAATAATATAAATAAATATAAAAAAGGTTTTATACATAATGCTGCTTTTCAAGTGTATGAAGTTAGGGGGTTGGCACGCGAAGCGCGCAGAGGGCGTAGCCCCACTAGTATATATCTTACTATATATATATATATATATATATATAGTGATAAGGACTAAAACCATCCGCACCCCTTACTCCCACCTACCCCCCCCCCCCCCCCCCCCCCCCCCCCCCCCCCCCCCCCCCCCCCCCACCCCCCACCCCCCCCCCCCCCCCCCCCCCCCCCCCCCCCCCCCCCCCCCC
>JAPYYV010006173.1:0-14959 GCA_030522625.1 Copidosoma aretas | reverse complement strand
GAAAAATAATATACGAGACTCGGGCACAAAAGTAAAACAAGCGCGCCCTTCGGGCGCTCATGTTTGTACTTTGTGCCCTAGTGGCGTAATGTACTATAACTGTGTAAGTACTGTCGATTATTTGGTTTAATAGTTGTAGATCAGAATAATATGTATACAATGAAAGAGTTTTTAAAATAAATTCTTAAAATACGCTATTATATTAAACTAAAAAGTAGAATATAATTTTGTTACTGTAAGTGCAGTTATTAATAAAAACGACAGTTATCAAACTATTTTCCTACCTCGGGCCATTTTGGAACCCTGGTACACCCACGGTAGGAAAAAAAGGGTCTCGCCACTCATGTGCATCCGACCAGGTGGGTCCCAAAGGTCCCTCGGACCCAGGGACTGCCCTGGAGAGATGCAAATTTGTGACGAAAACTACTATCATTGTTTACAAGGACATATCTCATTTGCGACTCTTACTTTGCCAACCATGCATGAATAAAATTTAGTAGTTTTCGTCACAAATGTGTATCTCTCCAGGGCAGTCCCTGATGGGTTCGAGGGCGCTTGCGAAGCAACGCCCGAGGGACCGTTGGGACCCCCCTGGTCGGATGCACATAAGTGGCGAACGCTATGTTTTTCCTACCGAGGGTGTACCAGGGTTGCAAAAGTCCCCGAGGTAAGAAAAGTAATTATCCGTCTGAAGTAAAAACACGGAAAAAATTGTTTTTCTTTTCCTAAATTCACTTTTCTTATCACTTCACTTCTCTTGCGACCTTATATTATCGAATTTGTAGCTATTTTTACATGCACCCGTATTTAATGATCAATCCCACATGAAATTGTAAATTTATCTGGCAGAGTTGACGCAATAAAAAATCTAATAAAATTTAATCTGACACCCCTTTCAATTACTCCGCGCCATTTCAATTAGCTAAAGTATGTCAGAGACAGTAAAAAAGAATGCCCAAGTGTCGCTGTGAGTCGCCAGAATAATAAATTTATTAAACTTACCGATACTCCGATAACGTATTAATGTGATGTCTTTTTTTCAACAAAAACTCATACTTGCAAACATGAAAGTTCGAAATCGGTATTTCACTAACAAACGTAATAAAATCCTCAAAGCTAAAACTCAATCAGTTTAAAGCAGGAACGCGTTTCGAGAACTCCACCCACTGGAAAATGTGCTGCGTTTCGTTTTTGTTTTTCAAGGCCGAAAGCGTGATAAAAACACTTGAATTACGGGAGGACCATGTATATTACCTGCTGGCTACATCGTGCCGGTTGCAACTTTATTTACGCTTACCCCCTTTGCTCGTATCTTTTGCAGAAAACAGTTGTGTTTAAAATTATCAATCCATCAAACTACGAAGAAACGCTGGAAAATATTAAAAAAAAAAAAAAACCCTTTTTGGACATTATTCTGAATCATTTTGTGTTGTTGTAGTCAACAAAAGTGAGTCAGTAAAAAATGTTATACGTAACGCTGAAGCATAGCTGCAAATCGGTTTACCTTTAGAATATACTCTCAATCCAGTTCGATCAATTTTCACTACTTCTGTAACTTCTAATTAGAACTGCTAATCAATGTAACTGAGGTACAAGCTCAACATTCATCTAACAGCTTCTTAGAACAGTATAATAACACATCGGCCACATACCTAGTCTAGCCTCAAAGCTCAAACCTCATCAGTCGAAAACAGTAAAGGCCTCCCCACACCCATAAATCCCGCCCACTGAAGAAATATTTATTATTTACGCTTCCCTTGTACACGGCAAGGCCAGAAACGTTATGAACGTAGTTGAATTATGGGAAAACCATTCGATTTCTCTCTCGCCGCGTGATGCCACCTTTGTTTCAAACTCTGCGCTCGTATAAGTATAGCTGTATTGCGAAACGGAGGCGGAGGATTAAAATTTTTGTTGTAAACGAGATCGATTGTATACATATATATTGGAATAGATTTTTTTTTATTGAACAGATGAGGGAAATTTAGAGTGATACGGGCTTATATATGCTTGTCATTTTACATGATAACCATATATGCACTCAAATCTTGAGTGACCAAAAATTTTCGTACATAAAAAAAAGGAAGATAACTAACGAAACATTAAAAATACTGAATAAGGCAATGTCAAACTATTTATACCATTCTTTCCTTGGAATAGTAAACGTATTATACTGACTTAAAGCGGCTTATATGTTTTGAAAAAAAAAATTAGAATTCATTCAAGGACAAAATTTCTTGAAAGAAAACGAGGCAAAAAGTAATTAGATGATCATGAAGCGTATTGAAAAATTTACGTGGATGGACTTTTATCAAGTAAACTGCTAATGACAATTATTTTTATCGTAATGTTACCAAATAACAAAATATATAGTTTCTGTTGTACTACAAATACTTTGTGTGATTCTAGTAATTTCAGTGCTATCTCATAATTGTTGTAACAATCTTACTAAGATAATAAACTTTATTTTAGTTTTTGAGCCGTTTGAGCCGCTATAAAGAAAAAAAAACAAAAATGCTAAGCCCTGGACACATAAAACGTATCAATAGACTCCTGAAGATATGAGATATAAATGATTTCTCACACACACACACACGCGCACACACACACACACACACACACACACACACACACACACACACAAACACTCTTCTTTCAACTTACTTGTTTTGGATGCCTACGGCATAAAAACATTTCTAATATATTAATTGATGAATGTTTTAATGGATTTGCTTGTAAATATGTTAATTTTTTATTCACTTTTGATCTTGTAAGCTTATTGTTATGTTTTGATTACAAGATTTTTTTTTATCTAACAGTGACGAAAAAATATCTGCAGAAATTTCAGAAGACTATCAATGACATTTTTAATGTTAAAATTGCACGTTTTGGCAACTTCTTTTTTTTTTTATAAAGGCATTTACTTTTTTATTTTACTTGTTGTTATAGTAGGTGATTCAATTTTACTTTTGATAACGCATATATATTCATAAACAAAATTTAAAAAAAACTAAGTATAAGCAATCGTACACAAATCTATCTTGACGCAAATATGTTACTATTGCATCCAAAGATGGCCTTGTTAACTGTACGGGCTAAAACGTCCGCGTCGTACTACCGATAGAGAAAATTTATTGAAAGATTAGCTACTGAAATCTTTATTTGAGCACACCTCTACGTTATTGCTGGAGCTATTTACAAGTTACTCTTGGATTTTTTTCACTTTAATAGAAGCTTGGACCGTAAACAGAAAAAAGGGTCATTAACAGCGACATGAATCAATTGAATGTTTTAATTTATTTTGGAACACATTTTCTATTGAAAAACGCTAACGATCATAACTTGACATTAAATTCATAACTTCAATTTTTACGACGTCGATGATAAGAATGTAAATTTTTTTCAAAAACTTCCTTAATAGAAGTATTGAAACCCTATTATTAAAAACAATGGTATCTGTTATATGCGCCGCCTTCACGAGCGTTATTCAAGAATACTTTATAGTATTACAGTATTGTTTTAAATAATTTAAAAACTGATTTTGACAGTACAACGTTACTTATATTATTTTGCTAGATCATATCGCGGCTAATAAAAAATATATATTAAGAACAAATACAATATATCTAATTTTTTTGAGGCTGGCTGCACGGACCCCTGTTAGCGACCTTAAGAGCTGCAAGAAGCAAGAAAAAATAAATAATTAGCAATGATTACAGTGTTGAAAAAAATTTTAACATCCAAAATAAAAAAGAGTAAACTTGCTGGAATTTTTGCATTTATTCGCGCAATTCAGCAGCATTTCGTTGTCGTATGTCACGCCATCCGTTCCGCAGACGTAGTTTAAATCGTCAGTTGCTAGGCAAAATTTACAATGATCGACTACCTCGGGAACGCTGGGTTCAGCAGGTCCGGCATGTACGTTGGAAATCAGCAGATGAGCGACGAACGCTAAAGCACATATTTGCTTATTTCCTTACCAAGTTTGATGACACATCGAGTATTAATTATGTACATATATGTGTACGTATGTACATAATTTTACACACACTCAATCCATATAGGTATATGTACGAAAAGATATCGTCTTGTTACACAGAAATGAAAATCACAATAACGATTGTAATTTCGTGATGCTATTTAAAATGTATCTGTAGGTAACTTTTTTTTTGGTAATTTGTGAGATACTTTATTGATACTTTATGTGTGTTCTTGATAATTTATGTAATTTATTTGAAAATTATATTATTAATAATATGTTAAAATAAATATAAATTATTGAGCTTAGACGTGGTTGAAGCGTTTTACTCATAGTTTATTGACTGTTCAGAAAATTTTATGGTTATCTAATAAAATCATATCATGTTTAAAAATTTGAATCGATGTATGTTTATATTAACCTATAACTCCTATGATTCGTTGTTGTAAAAAATACGTATTAGTCATAATAATTTATTATATATTAATTATAGTTAGTTATATATTAATTCGAACTTTAAACTATGATCGATGTAAGGGTGTATATAATTTAAGTTATGGTAAATATTATCGTTAACAATTACTCACCAACAGTAAAAAATACCAGTAACTTGATCATGTTTAAATGTATCAAAAGTACAATTTGTTAAATACTACTGATAATTTTTGTAATTATGGGTCTTACCCTAGAGAAGCACGGCAAAAAACTAATTTTTCTCAGACAGTGACTGGCTACTTTATAGGTGCTATCCCTCCCCTCTTCTACTTGATACGAACACATGTTTTAAGACTCTCCGACTTTTAAATCACGAAATTAATATTTACTTTATTTATGACTCACCTATTTTCCCGACTCGCGAAGAATTTTTAGAATTACGTCATCATTACGCAAATATTATTACTTCCTTATCAGAGGGAGTTTCATAAAAATTAAAAAAAGTTATTTAGGTAGTTTTTTTTATTTCCTCATAGAAAGCCTCGTACAGTTGTCGGAAATAAATTTTTTTTGAAATATGTTTTTACAGTGTATGCGATCAAAATGATTCAGTTGTTTGTATAGAAATACGAAAAATAAGTAAACATTTGAATTTTCTGGGAAACCTATCCAAGTATGTGCAATTTTTTCCGTGATGAATCCCAATGGATTTGTTCAAGGAAGAGAATGAGCCCAAAAAATTAAAAATCAGATGTAAATTGAAAATGATTAATATAATTTGTTAAATTTTTTTTTAAGCTTCGTTATGTGAAGAATTTAACAAAATTTTATGAAAAAAATCGCATCATACTTAGCCTTAGATATATTATTGTTAGTTTAAGGGACACTTCTTAAAACTTTCAATAAACATTTATGATAAAATATTCAAAATATGTGATGTATAGGGGTGATGAGCCACCTTAAACGATTATAACTATACAAAGCTTTAAATTTTCGTTTTTCTATTCTTGTAGTAACTTAAGAATATAAAAATGCAGTTTGATTCCTTATAAAGGTTGTTAAAACGGTTTTTCTATCTTTCGACAACGGTTTTTTCAATTATTATTGAAAAAAAAATTGTTAGATCTTTAAATTAATTTCATCTTAGAGAACGAGAAAAAAAGCATTTTTATTTCAAATCATCCCGATGTGTCGTCCTTTTTTTACTAACGAAAAATATGATTTTTTTTACAACCCATAACTTGAAAATGTGTATAATAATTTAACAAAATTTCTCTTAGGTATTTTTCTTGCGCGAAATGTAAATTTTAGTTATGATTCCGGATGATTCAATGAATTATTTTGAAGAAAATTGATTTTTTTTCTAAAACGAAAAATGTTTCTTTCAAAATAACTAGTGTAACTATTGAGAAATCCACCGAAAAATTTGGAGAAGATATTTTTTTTTCACAGAAACTAACAAGCTTGGAGTCTAGCTCGATTGCTTTACAATTTTCCAAGATATTTGAATTTGGTGTTTTACTGTGTACTCGCACGTGATCAAACACGTATTCGAATTTTGGATTTTTATTTTTAAACCGGTCTTTTGTTTTTTTTAAAGAAATAAACAATTTTTCCTACCTCGGGCACTTTTGCAACCCTGGTACACCCTCGGTAGGAAAAACAGCGTTCGCCACTCATGTGCATCCGACCAGGGGGGTCCTAACAGTCCCTCGGGCGTTGCTTCGCAAGCGCCCTCGGTCTCAGGGACCGCCCTGGAGAGATGCACATTCGTGACGAAAACTATTATTTTATATGAGTGAATAATTTATGAGTAAAAGGTGTGGCAATTATGTTAAATTAATAGAAAAACACTTAAAAAGTCTGATATTCTAGTTTTAATGCTTCTACTAATGCTTCATCATTAAAATATTATTTAATCTACACAAATTCGATGTATTCCAACAGAATACTTCAACTATTTATGATTATAATTACTTAGTAGAAACTTTTGATACTAATTTTAGTCACAATTAATGGAAAAACTTTTATTATAGATATGTGATCAGCCTAAGCCAATCGTATTACTAATAAAAAGTTTTATTTGAAATTATTTTCTATTTTCTATTAATGTAATTCAAATTTACGTATTCATAAAAATGTTTGTGCAAGCGTTTGAATAAAAATATTATTTTCGAGAAAACTTTTTACCGAGTATTACAGCAAAAAATATTTGTTTTAAACAATATACAATTGTTGAATTCAATAAAGGTAGAACACAGTAGTAAAAAAAAAATGTAGTTTTACCAAAATTTTATTCGTGTGAAACTGGAAGAAAAGCGAGGTGTGAACTATTCGTATGATTGTACGCTCAATTGTAACTTTAAGTGTGTATCATTTTGAATAGCTTTGTGGGAACAATCGATATTAGCTTACGTCACGTTAAAATTTTGAATTGATTTCAAGATTAAATATGTTCTACGCTGAGCGTCAAGGAATTTTTCAGAAGTATGTTTTGTTTGAATAACTGTATCATATTATGGTCGTGCTTTCATTATAACTTAACAACTTACATTTTTATAGGAAAAACGTCACATACAAATACAAGTCAATTAAATTTAAAAGTCACATTTTATTTGATTTGCGATGAATTTTGGATATGCTCGTTTACATTACAATTATTATTGCTTACAAATGTCTATAGTGAATAATATGAATAACATATGTTTTAAAATATTATTGACCTCTTATTTTTTCGATGTGACTGAACAAGCTCCGCCGTGTTTAAAATTTACATCTGAAAATAACAGAATGGTATTAATGATACTTCAGTAGAGAATAACATATTAACTATCCAAAGCATAATTGCTCTTGTACATAAACAAGTTTTCTCGTTGCAATCAAAAATTTTTATACACTTACTTATTCCACACGTATTTGCGCAACTCAGGGATTCTTGATTGATATAAGTAACACCATTGGATCCACACACTGGCTTCAACTCTGATGAAGTTTGGCAGTCGCAAAAGTTATCCGCTCCATCCTTTCGATACACAATCTCAATTGCATTTGCTTGAATTAAAGATAATACGAGCATAACTGTTTAAAAAAAATATGTTTTATAATTAAACCAATCATCAGATTATTCATAAAATTTTTTTTTTATAGCTATAGTGTTGTAGAAATTATTTTGCACTAACTGGATAGAAAAATTTTTGTTAATTTTGACATTTTACATTAAAATTTAATGGTTGAAATCTATGGAATATACACAGGTAGAATTCACTGCATAAGGTCACTGCTTTTCTTCACTTTAAGAGATTGACTGCTAGAAATTTTTTCTACCACCGACTTTTACCTCGATGGTCATTTTGAAAACTTATGCGAACTGACATCCCCACCCTGCACAACTAGTTATTCTTCTTACTAAAATAAAATAATCGTATACCACGATTTGTATGAATAAAACATTTTTTTCTTCGCGTTCTCATCAAAATGATTATACGTAATTTGAAAATCAAATTATCTAACGTCTTTTTATGGCCAGGATTTAAAAAAAATACTATAGTGATACGCTGTTAAATTATGGTTTTAGACCAAATCATCCACTTTAGTTTTATAAAAAGATAAAAAAATTAATTTTATTATTTTCTGACTTTGCATGAAATTAATCTTGCTTAAATACTTTGATCCACTCCATAAGAAATATTTTACGCTTTGGATGAACCTGTGTTGTTCATAAAATATTAAAAATAACACTACACGCAAAAAATTCTACCAATAATATCATGTGGTGAGAGTTAGGTCATCAAACGATAATTTACGAAAAAATATGACAATTTATTGGAATCGTATGAATACAAATCACATAATACCAAAACGAATCTTAGTATTCCCAAGCCGGTCCAGCAAACATCATCTCAATCATAAATATGTCTCATGGAAAGTTCGAAATGAATACGAATAATCAATTCAAAGAAATCATTTGAAATTTCCATTCGTCACCGAGACCATCTTCTTCAAAATATACCCATCCGCCGAGTAAGTATAGTCACGGGAATTTTCCATCCGCAGCGATGGACAAAAATTCATCGCCGCATCCCCAACCAAATATATATAGTCACAGCTTCGCGGTAGAATCAACAAATACAACAGCTATTTAATCAGCTGCGAAAATCGTCGTGACCGGATCAAAGAAATCCTGTTGTGCCAGCTAGCCCCTGATGTTGTTTGGATTGGAAGGACGACCGTTCTATTCGCGGACTTTTACACGACGGAAATAGTCGTCGGTTTGCCGCGGGATCGGGTTTCGAGGCGTGAGCCTCTTGTTGATTTATTGTTCTCTACATCGCGCTCCATAGGATGTGCGCCCCGCGCGGGCCTTTCCATTCAGTATGGATGCCGAATTTCGGGGGAAATCTATATTTGTATGGATCGTCAAGTGTCGACTGGCGTTTAGGAAAGTTTCCGTGCTGTTTGTCGTTTTCCGAACGATCTATATATTACTCTTTGGTGGACAGTTGTTTCTAGAGTTGTTGTCAGAGATCGATCCAAGTATTATCGGAGTTAATCTCGTATTTTCGATATAAATCCGTTGGAAAAATAATTTTGCCGGGAATTGGTGAATGCTGACAAATTACAAAGATAATCCATTATTTATTAACTAAAAATAATTTTTTCAATGGTACGTGTGATACGTTAAAGCAGGAGTCATCAAACTATTTGATTATTTATAAAAATAAACTTCATTGTCTGGTGGTTCTATTAGTTTTTATATTAGTTTTTATCAATCATGCCCACAAGACAGTACACTATTTTTTACTCTTGAGTTCGTTAATATAATTGTACATTTATTAATTATGTATATAACAAAATTTTTTTACTTTTTGATTACAAGAATTTGATTTTTAATCTAAAATAATCTATCGTCTGGGAAATTGTGTAGAAACAGACAAGTAAGGTAAGACGAGCACCGACGGCTGGATATATTGAAGTGACCTCATCAAACATTTATTTGAGTTTGATATTTTTCAATTTATAAGTAGAAATGAGAAACAAATTTTTGCACGAAATATTTTTGCACTATATTACATTATCACCTATAATAAGCATTTCCGTTAAAAAAAAGATTTTTATCTAATCCATGAAAGTAGATTTAAAATCCATTATAAGTTCCATCCAAAATATCCAAAATGTCTACAATGGTATGAGGTTAGGTCATACAAATTTTTCAATGATTCCCCACGCATTATCGTAGTCAACAAACATGTTTCATCTCTATCTCATAAGTTAAGTACTTGCAGGAGCAAATAAATTTACGTTTCTAAAATCTGGATCAAATTTTTTTTTCATCTGATTGGCAAATCAAGCCCAAGATATTTGACACAAATCATAACAACGCGAAAGTAAACAAAAAAAAAAACAAGACAAAATAATTATCTTTCAAACCCCATCAAACGTCCCGTATGCATTAAATAAACAAGCAAGCAGACGCGTGACAGCCACAAATAAAAAAATCGCATGCGCTCGCGCGTTAGCTGTAGATCGTGTGTGTTTCTCTCTGGCTTGTGCACGTGAACATTTCCGCAAAGTATAAAATAAAGTCGCGCCCGGGCGATAAAAGAGCCCAGAGGAATAAATAAAGGCCAAGAAATTCGTATAAATCAGCCGAGCGACGATTATGCGCGTATACATGTATACTTGAGCAGCGAGAAATTTCCGTCAAAAAGATCGTCGCGTGAAAGGGAGGGAGAGAAAGACATCGCCACGCGCGAGCGAAAACGAAATTTATCGTGTAATGCAAAACTCCCGCATATCCTCGCTTCCTTGGCGAAAAAATAAAAACTAACGCGGCTTACAGTTACCTTTCGTTTCTTTCATTTTTATTCGCTTTAGTTACTTTTTCGCGTGTAGAGTGAAATTGTTTTTGCTCAACAAATACACATGTTATCAATGTATAGTAATAGGCGAATGATGGTTTATTGAAAAAACGACTTACTTTTATTTAATTCTTTCTTTTTTTTTTTTTTTTTTTCCTAAAAAGTTATGCTGGATTTGAATATCGAGAACCTGTAGCAATGAAAACATGTGTTCGAAAACTTCGTAATATCATTAGATCTGGCACGTGTCAGGCCTGATGACCTTCCTTCAAGGACCTTCTCCTTTTGGGTAAACGTTTCTGTCTTCGAGAAGAAGAAAGCCAGCCGAGGTGAAGCTTGTAAGAGCCACGTCCGAGTGAATGTTCGCGCCAGATCTTCCGTAAGCATAACATCTTGCTCAATTTGCTCTCGTACGCGTGGAAAGTGTTGTAAATATTATTACCTCGAGTTTTTTTTCTGCCTTTTTACATTTTTTTCGCACTTGAAATATTATGGAAGTTGGTGATGTATTCAGGGACCACAACTGCAAGTTTAAGATCACGTGTTTCCGATGTTATTTTAAACAATGGGCGATTGTAAAATGGTAAGTAAGAAAACTATTTTATACTATATTGATACTTTTCACTGTTTAAACTTAAATATATTTTATTTCATAAAGGTTAAGTATAAGTAATATTTTTATTGTGGTCTTCTTGTGTACAATGCAATAATTGACTTTAATTTCAAAATATGATGATAGTCTACTTACCATAATATTTATCTTAGTTGTCTTTCTTAATTAAAGTTTTAAAGTTTTGTCAAGATAATAATATTACAATGTATTTATGGACCCAAAATTTTTTATAATTTCGCAATTTTAAGAGACTTGCAGCACAAATTATTCTATGCTTAGGAAAAATAGAAGTATATATCTCTCTAATAAAAAATTGACTGTCACGTGACTGTTATTTCATAAAATAAATAATAAATGATAAGTAATTTAAATTTTTAGTTATAAAAAACATTGAAATTATCCATGAATAATAATAGATAAAATTAGTTATTGTCAAAAGTTTCATGCTTTTGATTACATTATTATTAGAAGATTGCCAGAGGGCTAAAAAAAGCTGATTAAAGCACACGCTTCTACGTAGTCAATGTACCGTTCATGTACGTTAATGTATCACATATAATATAAATTTAATATGCTCATTTTGGGTTGATTTAGTATTCTATTATTATTATTATTGCTTTTGCTGTTATTATTATTATTATTATTATTATTATTATTGTTGTTGTTGTTGTTGTTATTATTATTATTATTATTACTACTATAACAGTGATAATGAGTATTACTATTTCTCTTTTTATATTTACGAGGGGGCTCCGCCCCCTGCACGCTTCGCGTGCCAACCTCCAACATTTAATTAAACACATTATTTTTTTTTCTATGATTTTTAAAGAAAAACATAATCATTAATCATTTTATAACGTACAGTCATAATTTTATAAATTAAAATTAATTTTTATTTATTTTTAACAATCTTATTTTCGAATTTACCCGCTCTTGAATGGTTTTACGAATAAAAAGGCTTCAGTCATGTGACAATCAATCTTTTATCATAAGATCGGATATCGTTGAGAATGTATTTACGCGTAATAAAAGGGTGTACCAACCCTTCCTTTTATAAAACATACAGCTCATGTGGAGTGTTTTTTTTTCAAATTTTTTCTTTTTGTACTTTCAAAGAAATAGTCTCATTTCATGTTAAAAATATATCATTCGTCTTCGAGCTGCAGCCCCTGATGTATGCTAATTGCCTCATGTCAGAGGTCGGATCCCAGTATGTACCCATGAAATACTTTTGCTGTTATCCTCTTCTACCATTAACGTGCTTGAGACATTGCTTTCTCAGTTCCGCTATTTGTTCCACCAATAGACATACCGCTTGGCGTTTTAACTTCATTTTTGTGTGGTATCTTTGGCTTACGTCGTACACTAACCGTGAAAAATTTTATTCAGCGTGAATCATGGAATTCACCAATGAGAGAGGTTATGTTATAAAATGAGCCAATAGGAATTGAATGTTTAAATTTCCCGCTGAACGAATCAAACCACGTCAAGTGTATACTTGAATTTTTTATCTTTTTTTCTGGGAAAGGCTTTTTGTCAAAGATGATAGCATTTATCGTGACTGCTGTTTTATCCTCCATAAATAGCCTTTCCCTTACTTTGAATGCGAGGTTCTTCAATGTATAGGTATTGTGTGGTTCTCACTCTCTAAAGCCTCGTCTGCGATACGTTATGCTGCTGTATTTATGACAATTTATCCCAGCTTTGCTGACATATATGGGATAGCAAGTCCTTTTGCATATGTTTTAAACATGCCCTATTCTATTCTTCTTGCTTTGAAGTCTCCGGCTACTATGAAGCTTCTATTCGTGTTTACCTGAAGTACTTTGAGCATTATTTTGGCCTCATTCTCTCTTGCACTAAAAAAAATCGGTAAAGTTAGCATTGCTTTGCTTTCGTTCTAGCTTTGCTGACCCAAGTAACATTTGTTAGGTGTGTTTAAGAGACAAGTAATAAGAGATTGACCACGCGAGGAAAATCAAACTAATGTTATGAGTCGGGCAGTGCTGGACTAACTGTCAAGCAAACCTAGCCTGACAAATGTTACTTGGGTTACTAAAGCAGGAGTGGTGACGCAGAAAAGCTAAATTCCCCACTTATTTTAACCGTAGACCTGTCTAGAGACCATACCCGATTTTGATCCAGGAACACATTTTGTGTCCTCGTGTCTAAGATAAGCATACATTTTGGGTCTACGTTGCAGTCTTTGATCCTGTGGTTATCTTTGATACATTTTCAAACCCGTTCGGATTTGTCTGGAGAGGTAAAAATAATGTATGTATTCATTATTAGCTAGGCTGCACTCCAGTATAACGACGAACCTAAGTCTACATCTAATACGCTTATTTTTACTGTTGAGCATTTCTTTGGGAATGATGAGTATGGCAGCAGCTTCATTCATTATTTCCAATTCCTCATCAATGTATGTTGGATAAAATTATATTGAAAACGATTGTTCCGACTACGATTTTTAAACTGGTTGGACGATTTGTAGTTTAATAAATAGCTCACACATGAGGCCCCCGCAATAATGAATACATGTTCGTATATGTGAGGGAGAAAGAGAGAGAGAGATCCCCTGCTTTTAAATACATAACACTCTACACACGTGTGTCTGTGTCCCATAAACAAAGTTCTCCTCCTCCTCCATTCCTTTCTCACTATTTCATTGTGCAGCAGCAGCCCGAGGATGTTTAAACATCACTCGTTTATTCTCCCTCTCCGTTGTATATCCTCTAGCTTGTATACTGTGTCTCGTCAGAGGCCCGTTTTCTTTAATGCCTTGGCGATCGGGTTGGCAATGAATGATATTTTTTCATGTTTTACCATATATGCGGGCGATAAATAGCATGATATGCTGCTGTTTGTTTCCGCTAATAAAAGGCGCAATAAAGTGCTTTGAAACGGCCAGGACTTCAATGGGGTGTGATACCTTGTTTTTTTACTCATCGATACAATGTACAATTTTCGATACAACGGGATGTACTTGATACTGGTGTAATGAATTTTTCCCTCCAAGGCTCGCGTATACATTGCCGCGTGATAAAACTTTATTTTTTTTCAAGCTAATCGAGAAGGGACTGTAAAATAATAAACGAGTCGTCGTTTACGAGTGAAAAGAAAGAAAGTGTCAGTGGAACTCACTCAAACTCCTATGCTCTTTCGATCTTATGCGGTTAAGGTGGTTCAGGACTTTATTATAAAGAGAATCAAATGTGATTTTGAGAAATCGTTTGTTGAGTATCAATGTATCTACCTCAGAATTTCAGATAAGACCTGTTCCCGTTGGTCTGAGATAGTGTCTGAGCCTTATGTTGACAATCGGTATATTTCGCAATCGCTGTCAGCAGCATGTTTTGGCAATATCACAGGTGGCACTGCTTTGCTAGCTAAGTGTTCCGCAATTCCTCCTCGTGACTCATTAATAAAAATAAGACGGTGTTTATACGCTTATTTGAAAGTCTGATGCACTCCTACTTCGGGCGTTTTTGAGAGGCTGGTGCGCCCTCGGTAGGAAAAACAGTGTCCGCCACTCAAGTGCGATCCAACCAGGGCTACGTTGCGGATCCTTGGGCCTGCTTCGCAGGACCCTCGGGCCGCAAAATCGCCCTAAAGGCGATCGCACTTTTGTGACGAAAACTACTAATTCTTACCATGGGCCCAAAGTGCAGCAGAGCCTTTTCGCCCTCAGGCCGCACTTTGGGCCCACGGGCACAAAATTGCACTTTGCGCCCTCGGCAAGAAAAATAATATACGAGACTCGGGCACAAAAGTAAAACAAGCGCATGTTTGTACTTTGTGTCCTAGTGGCGTAATGTACTATACACCAACAACTAATGCCTGTTTAACAATACGTAGGTTGAGCCGGACAAAATTTGATTATCTACATACTTTGATAAGGCCTGACTTGGAGGGAACTCCTGGTTTTAAGTTGTAAGTTGAGGGCAACATGCCTATTGAACCTGAAAAGCAGTTACTCACAAGTAAACCTACCCAAGTGTCAGTCACCGATTTTGATGAAACTTTGCATAGTGGTAGAGAATCAAAAAATAAATGACACATGTTTTTTTTTAT
>JAPYYV010006172.1:0-14590 GCA_030522625.1 Copidosoma aretas | reverse complement strand
ATATAAAAGACTTTTTTCCGAAATATTGCATATCCATCTGTCTAATACTTTAATTAGAGTTACTGATACACAGAAGCTAAAATATTGTTACAAAAGGTATTTAGAAAATCAATCGGTAGTTGCTGTTTTCTCCTCGAATCCACTCTATTTGATTTCTTTTATCATATAGTCCACAGATTCGTTATTTTCCAACACATACATGGTCTATAAAATGTAGAAACACACTCATGCTCTAGTATATGTCAGTAAGTTGCGAGCACGCGAAGTTTTTACTTCCCTGCGGGGCACGAATCGATGTGGTCCTCGTATTCGCGTCAAAGTTGATGACATGACAAGTTATTTGTTTGTAAGTATTGAGCGTGTTTATAACCATATTTCATTGTTAATATTGTGCAGTTTTTGATAATTAAATTGATTATAGTGTACCTTAAGAGGGCCTCCGTGTTGCTCTAAAAAAGACCAAAACGTAAAAAAAAAGGACTGTTGTTACACGTAATAATTGGATAGCGAGACAATTCAGTGTTATTTTGTTACTTTAAATAGAACACATTATCTCAAATTTGTAGTCATCGAATCTGTTAATTCTCAATGGTTTTGTCTGCCACATTGGATCTGCCATTTTTAATTTTGCAAATCCGACCTCGGGATCGTGATCAGCAACCCCGAAAACCCTATTATACCCAATTTGATGCGAATCTGAGAATTTACAAAAATAGGCTACCATATTGGATTGTGGACGGCCATATTAAATTGGTCATGAGATGTTCTTGTAACCTATGATTTGAACTTTTTAATACTATCCGTCAGTTACACTTCAAGCCAAAAAACGACTTTATACTGTGTTAATTCTCACTTTTACAAGCTTTATCTTCTGGTACTAGAGGTTCCCCCTCATGTAGGCCGCCATATTGACGCCGACATGTTGGATTTTTTTCAAAGGCGCATTCGGATTTCGAAAGGAGAGGTGCTAAGCTTCAAAATGAGCCTTTACTCGATTTTTTCGGTTGCTTACAATTTTGGTCGTAGCTCTGATTCGGTTGACGCGGATTTTCCCATATATATATACACTTACATTATATAGTGCAATAGTATTATGAATATTTTTTTTGGTTTAGAAACATTTTTTTTATTCAAATAAGTATCAATGGAATCCATATTATGCTCGGCATATTTTGTATTAGGTTACTGACTGAAAACTGGAAGAGCAAACAATATATTTTGTACATGAAATCATCGCAAATTTCATGCAATAATTTGTTTATGTGAGGGTTTTCAGTTAGTGATGGAATACAACGTTTGTAATTCGGTTCTTTGCGAGATATTATGGAACAACACTTCACGAAGCCCGAAAGATAAATCGGACATTATTATCGACAGTATTAAATCCACCAATGATTTGTCTGACAATCAACTGTGTATTATTAAAGAGAAATTGGTTAATACATTTTTACCTTTATATAACACAAAGTGGTTGGATGTCTCGAGGACCAACATAAATTTTTAAGGGAATATTCTAAGTTATTACATCAAGATTTCATTGTAACGTTTCCTCTACCTAAAAATGTTGAATTGCAGCCTAAACATGTTGAATCAAGTAATGAAAACGATTCCACACTACCAAAAAAGGGACGTCCACGATAAAGCTATAAGGAAGGTTGTGAATCAACAAGACGATCAAGAGTTAGATAACTTACTCATAGTAGCGAAGAACTCTCAAAAGCGTTGGAATTAAAAAATTCTAAGACTGCAGAAAACGTTATGGAGGATAGTCCTACTAATATATGTCATATAGATCACGCTATTGACGACAGTCGCACTGTGTATGGATTTAGGATTGACTAGACAAAAATATGACAAATTCAGGATTTATAATGAACGATTAACAAGTAGCCATTACCCGACCTAACGCAAAGTTCTAGAGGGCAAAAAAAGATTGCTATCCAGAGAACATTACAGTTTTCGAGTATGGTGCAAAAGTTAATAATGCATCCGACTCTTGGAACATACTGCTAAACGAATTCTTCGGGCCTTAAGTGAGGATGAGCTTCTGAGTAAAAAAATGAAAATTTAGTATTTGTAGGGAAGTGCGGAATGGACAGAGCTTATGGACAACAAACAACCCATCAGAAGTGGAGTACCACCAGTAGAACAGAACTTGATGCAAGTATCAAGAATGAGCAGGAAAGGTTGTGTTCTTTAGACAGTAGTTCTGATAAAGACTCTGATAATAGTGTGGATAATTTTTACGATAATTTTGCAAATAAATCGGATGGATCAGGATTTATCATTTCGATGGTAACATTGCAATTGAAAACTTCCACTAAAGTGATCTGGCAAAATCAGTTGCCCAATTCTTTCCATAACTGCAGGCCTATTGAATTCTGTTTTGTTCAAGAAACCAGTGAATTATCGAAAAAACTATTTGATCACTATCAAAGTTTGCTTCATAAAGTAAAGTTATTTGATATTTGCATTGGTGACTTACATTTCAGCACAAGTTTTGAAATGTATTGCACAATGATAGATAACACAACTTGTCATGCATTAGCGGACCAAAAAGCATCGAGTCGATGTAATATATGTGGAGTTGGTCCAAAACGCGTCAATGATCTAAACTATGTGTTGCAACTTTCAAGCAATAAACAACTTTATAAGTTTGGGCTCTCTACTTTGCATGCCTGGATTCGCTGTTTAGAGACGTATTTGCATATTTCATACAATTTAGATATCAAAAAGTTTCAAGCGAGAACTGAAACAGAAAAATAAATGAAAAACGAAAGGAAGAAAAAAGTACAGGAAAATTTAAAGTCATCTTTGTCCATCTCAGTCGATATTGTAAAACAGGGATCGGGAACAACGAACAATAGAAATACAGCAAGGACATTTTTTGAACACTTAGAATTAGCAACCAAAGCAACAGGTTTGGACAAAACTCTGATTGAACGGACTTACACAATATTGCAATTGTTAACTTGCAACGAAAAAATTGATTCCGTAAAGTTTAAAGCTTTTGCTCTTCAGACAACTAACTTATATGTACGATTATATCCTTGGTATAAAATGCCGCCAACAATACATAAAATTTTAATTCATGGTAGTGATATTATTGATCATTTTGATTTACCCATAGGAAGATACTCGGAAGAACCTCTAGAGTGCAACAATAAAGTTTTTAGAAAAGCTAGACTGGAGCACAGCAGAATGATTGATAGATTATCTACAAACACCGACATAACTCATCATTTATTAATAAATTCTGATCCATTAATTTCATCCAAGCGTGTAAAAGAAGAGAGACAAAGCAAAGATTTATCCTTAGAAGCCACAAAAATGTTCAAAAAATAGTAGATAATAATTATAAGAAAAAAAGTAGTATTTTTTGACAACTAAGCTACTAAAATGTGACAAGTAAATGGGAGCTTATTATAAGAATGATAGTGTACATACTTCAAGACTGAATAATACCGAAACAATGACTTTCTTTATTATTGCAGAGAATATTTTTTTTATAGCTAGTACACTCGTAAGATCAGAGTTTTATAGTAAAGAATTTAAAGTGCTCTTATTACTTACATTATTATCTTTTTATCTTCATTATATTGCTATAAAAGTTAGTAGATTATTTATGTACTAAAAAGTAAAAAAAAATAATTTTGTATCATTTATGTTAAAAAAAAAATTTCGAATAAATCATACATCAACAGTATATTAAAACAAAGCTACAAAAGTAGTCTTTAAGCTTACGTTCTGTAAGTATATAATATTTTAATGACTATCACAGATATAAGAAGAAAAATGTAAAATACGTATAAATTATTGTTTAATTCTTATCACAGTTTTTTTCCATCGATTAAAAATATAAAATAACAACAAAAATATCTATTGTCATGTAAAAAGCACGAGAAACTGTATCCGAAATAAAATGACTAAGAATTTGTCAAAATTATTAATAAATACCTATTATAAATAAAAAAAATTTTCATTAAAACTGTTTGTAAGTTATTTATTGTCTATGTGAATATTGATTTGATGCCTTTTTAACAGATTATTTACGCATCCCATTTAAAGAATCAGTATTAAAAAAATACTATCAATACTTTTTGAGTGACTTTGATCTTGTAAAACTTTGATCTAATAGACTAGAGATATTAAATATTGTACAATATTCTGACGAAATATATTTGCCTTACATCAGGTCTTATTTGGTAAGAAATTAAGAAGTGTAAAAATACCCTTTTTGATATAAAAAATGGTACAATTTTAGTTATATTGGATTGCAATGTATCTTTAGAATTCAATTGGGTGTGTAAAACAAGCCTCGAGTATTTTGTAATGACTAGTTTACACAGCAAACATGAAATATTGTGACTTCTTTTAAGAATACATGTAATATTTAGATTGTTCTCGCTATAACATTATTTTTGAGGTTATGTTGAACTTAATCAAGAAAGTGGCAGGTACTCGTCATAGCCTAGGTCCTCCACTGTATTAAAAAAAAAAATCGTTTAAATCGGTCAAGATTCGAGGAGCAAACAGATTTTTTTTATAAATAACTATTGTTAAAATTAAAAATTACCATTTTAAGGTTATGTAAGGTTTAATTGCATCTGTAGAATTGACTGTGGTTTTAAGATGCAGCCTACAGTATTTTGTTATGCCTTGGTTACACAGCAAACATAATATATTATGTTTTGTTTTAAGAATACATGTAATATTTAGATTTTTCTGGATATAACATTATTTTTGAAGGTTATCATAAACTTGATCATGAAAGTGGCAGTGACTCGTCATAGCCTAGGTTCTCCACTGTATTAAAAAAAAATCGTTCAAATCGGTCAAGATTCGAGGAGAAAGTAGATTTTTTTAATAAACAACCATTGTTAAAATAAAAAATGAAACATTTTGAGGTTATGTAAGGTTTAATTGCATCTGTAGAATTGACTGTGGTCTTAAAATGCAGCCTAGAGCATTTTGTAATGACTAGGTTACACAGCAAACATAATATATTGCGACTCTTCTTAAGAATACATGTAATACTTAGATTTTTCTCGCTATAACATTTTTTTTAAGGTTATGTTAAACTTAATCAAAAAAGTGGCAGTTACTTATCATAGCCTAGGGTCTCCCCTGAAAAAAAAATCGTTTAAATCGGTTAAGATTTGAGGAAAAGGCAGATTTTTTAACGAAAAAAGAGCTTTTTGCACCACTGTGCCCTGGTACACCATCAGTGGGAAGAAAACCGTTTGCCACTCATATGAATTTGGCTGGGGCGACGACAAGGATCCCTTAGGCGTTATGTCGCAAGTACCCTCGGGCCCAGAGACTGTCCTGGAGCGATGCACATTTGTAAAGAACACTACTATTTTTCCGATAAGGATTCTCACACTAGTCGTAACATTTGACTCGGCAAATATTTGAGACTCCACCAATGCTGAAATTGACGTTTGTTCCAAGTACTTTAATTTAAGTTTCGATAAAGATTAAAATAATAATCATATCAAAAGTAATGGCTGGTTTACGATCGCACCGAAAATTGTCAAGATCGAGAATCAAAACTTCAATGAGCCAGAACTATTTACCAAGTTAATATTTTTCAACAAACTAAAGTGTGATAAAAGCTTATCAAAAAGCCTTTAATTTGAGCTCTGATAAACATAAAAATATCAATTTTGTTAAGAGTTATGGTGGTTTCAATAGACTTTTTCAGATAACGATCAAAACTGCTTTTTCAAGTTCCAAGCCTAAACTTTAATCGGCTCTATTTCTTGACACAGTTGATATTTTCAACTTTATCAGCGCTCAAACGAAAGCTTATTTCAAGCACTTTAGGACTATTGTTGTAGAATTTTGATAAATAATTCAGAAAAAAAGTTATAAGTAAAAGAGTGCACCAACTCTTGTATCGGAAAGCGGCTTGCTCTCACGCGTTTTTTCAGTAAGCTCAATATTTTTAATACAATAATAAATTACACAATCTGTCAAATGTAATATAATAAGAAGAAAATGAAGTAGCGTACGTAAAAAAGTATACGTCAGCAATTAATTCTTTTGTAGAAAAGTTATTGGAGTATGTAACGAGAAAGAAAATTGATTTGGAATCTGAATTCGTACATCCTCAGCCCCCAAAAGAGGATAAGGACGAGAAAAAACTGTTGGAAGCTTGGGATGTGTCAGATGGCGGGGTTCTCTCTGTGAAGCTTTTTCTCCTGGAAATGTCAAGTCTGAATGGAAATGCCGCAGGGCGACGAATTACTGTAGAATGTAGTAAGTCCATGGCAAAAAGTAACATTTTGTGATATGTATAGTATTGAAATAAAACTACTCATAAAATTGTTGTGATACTATGTATGTTTAATAAATCAATGTATTATGTGAAACCTCATGAAGTTTATGTTTCAGTCTAAGTAAGTTGTAGTAATCAAATTTCTCTTTGTTAAAAAACAGTGAATAATTTTTGTATGTGAGTCATTAATTTTATGTACGTAATATAAAAGTATTATAATAATAATATTAAGACTCTCTTTTGCTTGATTATTCATCAATAAATTATTCTTCGATGCATTCAACTCTCATAAGCAGAGTCAGTATTGGGCTAGGGAGATTTACAGCGTGGGATTTGATGTTATCACGTATTTATAAATTTTCTCAGCTGTATATACCTTTTATCTATAAACATATTTATCAATAAGTTATTCTTTGATGCATTCAACTCTTATACGCAGAGTCAGTGCTGGGCTAAGGGGATTTACAGCTTTGGATTTAATATTATCATGTATTTATAAATTTTCTCAGCTGTATATACCTTTTATCTATGAACATATTTATCAATTAATTATTCTTTGATGCATTCAACTCTCATACGTAGAGTCAGTACTGGGCTAGGGGGATTCACAGCTTGGGATTTAACGTTATCATGTATTTATAAATTTTCTCAGCTGTATATACCTTTTACCTATATATATATTTATCAATAAATTACTCTTTGATGCATTCAACTCTCATACGCAGAGTCAGTACTGGGCCAGGGGGATTAACAGCTAGGGATATTATGTTATCATTAATTTATAATTTTCGTACCTGTATCAACCTAGCTAAATGCAACTTTCATACGTAGGTTCATTGGGTTTAACTATCTTCTGATTAAATTGTTTTTCTTATCCTCAACGTTTAAGTTTTTCACCAGAATTGTTTAATTAACTGTATACATCATTTTTTTTTATTAATTACCTACCTTCACTTTGTAGAATAGGCCTTATTGATTCAAATAATGTGCTAGATCTTTCGGCCAATGAGAGCACGTTCCGCTCTTAGCCAATAAGACCGGGGGGACAGATCTTATGCTTCCGCTAAAACTGCATGATAGCAAGCAGCACAAACAGTGCGCTGAAACGTTATAAAACGCGCTAAAACTTCTTGCCAGCAAACAGCCTAACCAGCGCGTTTGAACAGGATAAAATTCGCTTTAGCTGATACTCATGGTATCTTTATAATGGTGCCGCAGCCTAAGCATAGTGGCTATTCAAAACATACAGAGGATGACTTTAAGGTTACGAATAAATACATCTACTTGATTATTGTCATTAGTATATACTTATTTGTCATCTTAACGTACAGAATTGGGTCGGTAGAAAAATCAATATTGAAAAGGTTAGTTTTATAAGTGTAAAAAAAAATCTATTATACTGTAAGAAAATTTTGACTTTCATAAAGTTTACGACATCCCAGCAAGCATATTTTCTTATGTTTTTGTAGAATATCTTGTAAATGACTTTGAAGGTTCTAATACTCATTTTAAGACATCTTTATGAACAAAACAAAAAATTTGTAAGAATTTTAAGAAATGGTTTTTGTTGGTTGAAATAAGTATAAAATACATTTTTTTTTAAATTATTAAATTTAAGAGATATATTTATACACTAAAAAATTTTAGTTGACTATTTCTACATTAAATGAAGGTAAAAAATGACCTGCATTTAATGCAGTATATTTACTGTTAAAATGGCAGACTTACTATTGACATTATTTTTTTCTCAATGGAATAGTATTTTCATCGGTAGATGGAGTTAGCATTGAAAATTACTAACGCGCTTGTAATTTCATTAAGGCGGTAGTGAATTTACACCTTAAATAGTAAATTTATTTTTTCCTGAAAAATATTGTTACTTCATTTTATCCTTATTTCGGTCAGAAACAAAAATTAATCGGTTCATTTAATTTTTTATCGGTCGTTTTATTATGCATAACAGTATTATTACATACACTGTATAATGTACAACCTCGAAGTTTAGGTTATGGTGTATACACCTACATACATTTACTGAAATACTGCCAACGGATACACTTGCTAGCTATTCTTGAGTGATTACATAAAGAATACTTACTTTTACCTTACTTCTACAATAAACAATTTCAATAATTAATCGAAGCTTAACAAAAGCAATACTCAAGTATTAGCAGCTCATGCCGTGTGCAGCGTACAAATAAGGCTATATGTCTGCGGTACCAGGCAGTACTTACACCTTGTACGCCTTTACTAAATATTACTAACAGTAGTAGTTTTTTCTCTTTCGAATCAGTAATTCTACGATAAAAACATCAAAATATATTACAGCGCCCGACAGTAAAAAACCTCTAATAAATACAGGTCAGTTATTAACATTTATTAAATACAGTAAGATTACTATTGCATTAGTAAGTTAACGGCCGCGGCAGTTTTAGTAATGTCACTAGCAGTTTAGAAATCTTACGTCATTTAAGGGCGTAACTTTACAGACGGTGAGAGTGACAGTCAACTTACGTTTCTTACAGTGTACAGAAAAAAACTATCAAAAATATTCAAACGCAAAGTTGTGCGGAAGGCCTTAAAGATAAATTTATAAAAAAAAGACTTTAAAAAATTTTTGAATGCAACATTGTGTAAAAGGACCTAAAATATATCAGAAAAAGCTTATCTAAGCATAAAGGCTATTGATAATCTACTGAGGATGACTTTAAGGTGATAAATAAATACATTAACTTGACTATTGTAACTCGTATATGTCTATTTGTCACCTTAAAGTCATCCTTAGCGCCTAAACCTGTTTCTATCGACTGTCGCGCGACAACTTTCAATTGTGAACGTTCATAATGACAACGTAAATAATGAATAGCCTAATAAAAAGCACGGACTGAAGGACAAAACTTGGACCCAGCTTCGTTGGCTAACAGGCTACTTCAGACGGCAGCCAGGAGCTAAAAGGTGGGCAAGTTTTAGCCTTCAAAATGGTTAACTTAACCTAAGACTATTCATGGATTCATATGTTTCTACCCATATAATAACATCAGCTTATAAAAAAATAATAATAATTTGATTAATCTGATATTATAGTTATATAAAAAACAATTATAGAAATCTACAATTATTTTTAAAAATCTCTCGCAAAGTATCTCAATACCAGGTTTAGAGTTTTTAAATAAATCCATAAAGTTTTTAGGATTTATTAAAAAAATCAGAATCCTTGGACAATACTGAGGGAAAAGATATCTTCATTCAAAAGATGATAATTAAAAAATTAACAGTCGTAAAAAAAATTAATAATAATGATAAAATTAAAAAAATTGAAAAACAAATAAGAGATGATTTCATCTACCGAGATTTAATAAATAAAGTCTATTTGGTTTTGTCTGTAATTAGGGGGTTGGCGCGCGGAGCGCGCAGTAGGCGCAGCCCCACTATTACATATATATGTATACATGTATATAAAACATATATATATATATCCAAAAGAAGGCTTAGAACATAATGAAAAACCAGTTTTATTAATAAATGTTTATTCAATCATATACAATGGATGATTAACAAATTGTAAATAAAATATGTTACAAACACGCAAGGGTCCAGTCCTACACGGGACAATTCTACACTAGCACTTTACACCTTATATTACTATAACTATAGATAGTGGGTACATATGTTTCGAGTCCTAGTGCAGAGTTGTGCGGTGAAGGACTGGACCCTTGCCCCAGTGAATGGAGCTCAACTCAAAAATTAGCCTACTTACGAATAAAGAATAAAAATTGGTGGTGCCACTTATGATGGCAGTACCTCTAAAATACTTACATCGTCGTACGGATTAAGATATTTAAGATTATCAGCTTCTTCAAGTAGAGTTCTGCACGCATTACCTTAAAAAGCATTACCATAATAATTTTTTGATACTAGGTTTAATTTGTTTGGCCATAACAAAGCTTTTTTCTCACCTAATGGTGGAACTAAACCTTTCTAGAACAAATGATTTACAAAACCTTGCATAATATAGAGTTCAGAAATTATACATTTCTCCAGCACACAAATGTCATATTTTCATCAAAAAGGGGAGGATTCACGGTGCTATGACATGCTTGAGTGCATTTTTTATCTTTTCCTGTGACGTAAAATTTTTTTTTATCTTTTTCCAAATCTTCATAAGTTTTTTATTTTGTAAAAGTTTTTTTTTCCACTTCAGCGCCATTACAAGAACTGGCATTACTTCTGCTAGTAGATTCAGAAGTGGACAAACCTCTCAAATCATTCAAAGAAACAAAGCAATACGGACAAGGAAACATTGCTGTTGCAGTTTGCTGGCCGTTGACTATCAGTAAAAGTTTGAAATCCGAAACAAATTTAAACGAGATATTTATTTTAGTCAAATCAAACAGAAGTTTACGTTTGCATATGTTTCTTAAATTCTAGGAATTATACACAGGAGTATTAGCTTATGTACACTAGACAACTTAACTTTCTTGCTTAGACTGCCAATATCTGAATAAAGTTCTCGTTTTTTTGATTCGTTCCCTTTTTCATTATAATCGCCATAATAATCTTGCTGTGTACAGTTGTCTTCCTCAAAAATTTTTGTTTTATTTTTAGGTAAAATAGTCAAGCTAACTTTGGAAAAGCCTTGGCCTTCATCAGCCATAACTTTAATGAAAAAATTACCACTAAGTTTCTGCTTTCAATAACCTAATTAAGAAGTTCTTCGGCGTCGGCATAAACAACAGGCCGTACTTTTTTTCTTTCGAATTTTCACAATCAAATTCATATGTACCTGATTTATAAAGGTCCTTTAATTCATTAGATTTTTCAGTCATATGCTTTGAATAATTTGTAGGAACTGCCTTTCTTCCAACATTGCATCTAAAAAGTTTGTAACTTTCTTCATTTCGTTCCTTAAAGCACCTAATTTAATTGGAAAATTGTCTCATTCGTCTTCATCAATTTCAACTTTTTTTTTCAGATTCATTTGCTGTTATTCTTGCATTTCGTCCACATTTACTTAAATTTAAAACATTCATTGGTTTTTCACTTTCCTCAGTTTTAGAATAAATTTTATTTTTAACACTCGAGTAGTAATTTGTTCTTGATTTTTTTGTGGAAGCTTGTCAACTATTTTTAGTGCATTGTCTCAAAAATTTTCATATACATGACTTAGACCTCTACCAATTTCTGGTAAAAATTTAGTAAATAAGTGAATCTGGAGCATAAACCTGCTCTAATTTTTTCGATTCATGGTGTGCAACAGAAATATCAATTTCATCATTATTTCTCTAAATTAACCTCGCCCTTTCTCAATCTTAACGTGCCCTTTAAATTTAGCAGTCACACATACATAGCAATCGCAGGCACCTCTGTTCAAACGAGTTCCTTTTGACAACGTTAAATCTGTATAATTCGGCATATTTGGGAGTTGCCTGTTGAAAATGTCTTCTAAAAATCAATAAGTGTTTAATAATATGATCTACATATACTCAAAGGATACTTTTCGTCTTTCAAATTTAAATCTTTCGATATGAATTCTTTTAGTAGATATTCAGTAGCTTCATTAACTAAAAATTTTTCGGGTTTAATATTACCAAAAGTAATTGTTTTCTCACAAAGGCCCCAAACTTATTTTCTGTTCTTATTATGAGAACATTGAAAAGGCATTTTAAAATGTTAAATTTATAATAGTTGTTAAAGAAATAATTTGTAATTTGTAAAGCAAAAATATTTGATAATAACACAGGCACACAAAAAAAAGTTTCTAAATTGGGCTCGTAAAACATGTTTTCTTACGTGTTTTTTGGTGCTGAATCCGAATCCAAAGTCAAAATGGGGGGTCTCGCGGGGAAGTTTTGAGTAAATCGCTGTTTAAAGTCAGAAAATTCAGAAAATCAGTCTAAAACACCTTATCTATCATGTTCAAATGCTTAATGTGCAAGGATCATTAATATATTGCTTTTAGCGTACAAAAGGAACAGACTTCAAGTATTTCGACCAATGTAGTTTGAGATTCATGAAACATCCTAATTCTCGGAAACTCTTTATCATGTTCTTTACAATTTTTTGATATTGTTCACTCTTAGTGTTTCCAAGGAAATTTTCCACGACATCTTTGAAACCAAGCCATGCTGCTTTTCAGTAGCAGTCATAGTAGTCGCAAAGGTTTCATCTCTCAATAAAGTACGGGTCTGTGGTCCATCAAATACACCTTGTTGGACTTAAGCATCCGAAAACTTAAGGAAAGCACGCTTGATATATCCAAAGCATTGCTTTTCCTTGTCTAGAGCCTTAAAAAACTGTTTTATCAATCCCAATTTAATATGTAAAGAAGGCAAAAGAGTATTCCTCGACTTAACTAATGCCTGCTTTGTGACATTCTTTGAACCAGGCTGTAAAGATGTTCTAGGTGTCCATTCCTTTTTAACGTAATGGTTTTGTAGATCTCGGCTATCCCATTCACACAGAAAACATGGATACTTCGTAAATCCTGACTTCTGACCCAGAATCATTGATCAAATTATTAAATCCCTGCAAATCAACCATTTGTGCTTTTCATAATTGAGTTTTCTCAAAACCATTTCTATGTTTGTATATTCTTCTTTCAATACAGTAGAGTGAGCAACTGGAATTGGAGCAAATTTATTGGTATTGCGCAATAAGACACACTTGAGACTCCTTGTAGAGGAGTCTATGAACAACCGCTACTCATCAACTTTATAAGCGGCTGGTTTTAGTTTATTAATTAACCCTACTGCATCGTGACAATAAACTAGATTAGAGTCTTGAGAGAAGAAACTCCTGTACTCTTCATCTCTATCGCGATAAAACGTCGCTTTCGTTGTTTAGGTCAACATATTTCTGGATTTCAAATCTGAGGCCAGTAATTCAGCTGATTCTTTGGATAGACCCAAGTACCTTGTTAAATCATTGAGATCTTCTTGAAATACTTTTTTACTTTTTTTACGATTTTTGATCATATGAAATGAACTCGTCTTCAGAATTTTCTTCTCCTTTTTCTTCTTCTGTGTGTCTTATTGAGCAATACCAATAAATTTGCTCCAATTCCAGTTGCTCACTCTACTGTATTGGAAGAAGAATATACAAACATAAAAAAGGTTTCGAGAAAACTTAATTATGAAGAGCACAAATGGTTGAATGCGGAGATTTAAAAATTTAATCAATAATTCTGGGTCAGAAGTCAGGATTTACGAAGTATCCATGTTTCCTGTGTGAATGGGATAGCCGAGATTGACAAAACCATTACGTTAAAAAGGAATGGAAACCTAGAACATCTTTACAGCCTGGTTCAAAGAATGTCACAAAGCAGGCATTAGTTGAGCCGAGTAATACTCTTCTGCCTCCTTTACATATTAAATTAGGATTGATAAAACAGTTTGTTAAGGCTCTAGACAAGAAAGGGCAATGCTTTGGATATATCAAGCGTGCTTTCCTTAAGTTTTCGGATGCTTAAGTCCAACAAGGTGTATTTAAGGGACCACAGACCCGTACTTTATTGAGAGATGAAACCTTTGCGACTACTATGACTGCTACTGAAAAGCAGCATGGCTTGGTTTCAAAGATGTCGTGGAGAATTTCCTTGGAAACACTAAGACTGAACAATATCAAAAAAATGTGAAGAACATGATAGAGAGTTTCCGAGAATTAGGATGTTTCATGGATCTCAAACTACATTTCCTCGACTCTCACCTGGACTCTTTCCCAGAAAATTTTGGAGATTTCAGCAAAGAGCAAGGTGAACGACTTCATTAGGATATTAAAGAGATGGAGAGACGTTATCAAGAAAGGCGGGATACTAATATGATGGCTGACTTTTGCTGGACATTAAAAATGGAAACGAATGAGAAGAAAAGTAAAAAACTTAAGAAAAATCTCCTACGCAGATCTTTCAAGGATGAAAAGATACGTAAACGATCGAAAAATTGAATGAAATATATTGAAGCATAAGCCTACAGCCAACTTCGGCATTGGGGTCATCGGAATTCTTAATTTTTTTTCAACTCGATTAGTCGAAATACTTGAAGTCTGTTCCTTTTGTACGCTAAAAGCAATATATTAATGATCATTGCACATTAAGCATTTAAACATGATGGATAAGGTGTTTTAGACTGATTTTCTGAACAATACTCTAATAAAAAAAAAAAATTGTCTAAAATTTATAGTAGACCTTATTTGATTGAAGCAATTGCGCTTTGTACGTTTCTGAGTTATAATTTTTTCTAGAGCAGCAGAGACGGTTACCATATTTTGATAAGAACTAATAGACATCTCATAACTCCATTGATGACTAAT
>JAPYYV010006171.1:0-14591 GCA_030522625.1 Copidosoma aretas | reverse complement strand
CAAAGTTTTTTTCGCACACCAGCGATTTTTACTATAAAAAAGCGCGCAACTATAGCGCAATATAGATGGAAGAGGTCAATATAATAATTTGACTAATTGTAACAAATACCCATCAATTAAAAATAATAATTTCGAAAATTTCCAAAGATAGAGCGTATCAAAGTTTAAGAGTGGGGGCTGTATGACGTCATACCTGTATAAAATCCAATGCATAATCGACTACAGGTATGACGTCACGCGATACTTTCACACGGTATATCTTTATCAGTTTTCATTTATATAAAAAAGAAAAAATACATGTCAAATATTTTTTGATATCCTACCTGATGTACCCAATTGATTTAAAAACAAAAATTTACGCAAGAACCCTATTGGAACGACTTGTAAATTTTTTAATGCTTCGCATTACGGTAATGATACCATCTTACACCAAATATTATTTCGACTCGATTTCAAAAGGGCTATCCAAAATTAGCTAACAAAAATTAGTTTACACTGTTTGAAAAAAGTTTTGGCTCAAAATAACAAAATGCGTTGTTTATAAAATATCACAGTTTTTGTGAAATAATATTACATGGGCACGTACGATAGGTCGATAATTAATATTTTTTATTCTATCAGCGTATAACCGCTCCACTCTAGTTATTGTAATTGTACCATTATTTAATTTTATAAATCTACTGTTGTGTAATTGGGTGATGACAAAAAAAAAATTTTAAAAAACAAATCCAATCGCCAATCCGCAACAACATCAATGTCCCCTCGTTCACAAACATTCGCCGAGAAAATTCAAAAGGTCCATATACCGGTTCGCGCAGACCTTTTCTCTGTGTTCACACCCAAAGCTAAGAGATTTTGATATAGTGTATGGGCACAGGTTATCTTATCGTTTACGGGACAGGTTAGCAGTCAAGTTGGGCCGGGCCACGCCTGTAAGTCCGCGAATACGTGGATTCATGGCTGCGCCCCGAACAATTACTCCGGCGACGACGAAACCTAACGTTTGCACTTTTTTTCTTCAAAACATGAGATACACCATATTGAACCTTTAGTATTCTACAAACTTTGAAGATGAAGGCGAAACGTGACACGGTCGCTATGAATTCACTGGAATCTTACGTCATTCTCAGCTTTCCTGCTGCTTTATCTCTAGTTAAAACCCATTTACGGGCTCACAGTTACAACACGGTTTAAATAAATATTTCGGTTTATACAAATATTTTGAATAACTTTATATTTACTGAGTGATTGTTTAATGTATCAATTTTTCATTCAACAGTTGAATTAAGATACCTGGTAACTGTATGAAAAAAATTCTAAAGGGAAAACGATTTTTTGATGAAGTGCACCTGTTTCATCACATCGTAATCTTTAAAATCATATTGCTTTGATATCATTTAACTTTATAGAGCACTGTACGAGTGGCGCTGTGCAGCTGTAAGGAAAACTTATAGAGTCGGACACTGGTTGTTTAACGGATACTCTACCAGCGCTACAAAAGTCGTCAGACATCTTATCAATGAATGAAGCTAGCCTCTCAAGCTGATTCGTTATATTGTAGGGGGTGTGCTAAAAATAAACTATGTATCCCTTCCTCTGTCTCCTCTTTTTTCTTTATCGAATGCGACGCAGGCGTCGAGTCGTGAGAAAAAGAACCGGGCAATTTGATGTCACCCCCATCCCATGTCTCGACATAAGTTCCGTTTTTCTTCCACCTCCTTTTGGGCCCTCGACGACGTATACGCTATGCGAACACGTGGTTGTAATAAGCGTCTTTTTTCGACTGTCTGTTCGATACTTGGTTGTGGGAAGACCAGATGAAATTTCAAAGAGATGCTTCTTAACCCTTTGCTTCTTTTTTCAACATCGTCCAGGGATTGATGTTTGTAATAAGTCACTTACGGTTATTTCAAGTTTTTAAAATTTTCAATCTTTTAATGTATCAGTTAGTTTTTTCATATCATTAAATAATATAAATAAATAACCACCATGATATGATAATAGTGATAATGGCAGTATAAAAATAATAATACAAAGTATAACAATGATAGTATCATTATACTTCTATCAAATAGTTATTTTATAATTCAACTGTATTAGTATATGGACAAAATTATTATCATTATTCTTATTAAGTTAAACTTATTATGTTAATTTTATTTAATTTTAGTGATTTTCATATGCTTATATATTTAATATTTAAATTATACTCCAAACTGCACATAATGTATACATTAATGAATGCGTGAACATGTTTAATTACGTTGTTCCGGAAATTAAATCTTAACTTATGTTCTAGAACCCCAAATTCAATAAAACCCAAAATTTATTTGGGCGTAAAATCTTTGACTTTTTGATAAAAACATGTATTCCAATAATTTATACATTTATATTTTCAAAATTAAGTACAACTAAACAAAAATGTAATTGCAATACACAGAGTGAAAGTAAATTCTAATTGTTTTCTAATAATGATTAAACTTATTAATTTATAATCAAAAGAAAGGCTGAAATTATATGCGGGGCCAAACATTTACTCTTAAACCAAAAAATAATGAAACAGTTGTGTTTTATCAGTGCAGACATTGCTAATGTAATGCATCTAGATAAATAATAAAGATTTTTTACTTAACAAGCACAAAAACTTCTTTTAAAAAAATTTCTTTAATTAGCAGTCATATGACGATGCTTAAAACTTAGTCTTGTATTTCTGTTTTTCCTTAAAATTGATAATTTTCTTATTTTCGTTTAAAGATAAGTGATACTAGTAAAAATATACATAATATATATTACGATTCTAATAAGTTCAATGTCTAAAAATTTAATTGCCTTAGATAATAGAAAATAAAGAAAAAAAAAAGCAATTCAAAGAAGACACTATTACATTACGTACGGCATTCATGAGGCGCATTTTCCGATAACACTTTATGTATAGGAAATAAAATTCAAGCTGACCTTTAATTTGATCTTGGCATTTAAAAAAATTTGCCTACTTCCTTGTAATATCTGTCATTCATTTGCTATCATTACACGCATTCCTGAATAATATTCTGATAAGTGACTCTTTAAATAAGACTGGCTAACGTTATTTGAGTGCAATATAAACAACTGAAAGTTTTTAGCGGGAATTGTGGCATTGTCTCTCAATCCTCGTTCGCATCTATTGTGCAATATACATACATTTTTTTTCATTAACATTTTTTCATCATGAATCTAACGTATGTATTTTTTCTGTTATTTGTGTTATTTTTCGTAACGGTTTGTAAGGCTGACGACAGCGCTAAAAACAATGATAGTAAGTATTTTTTATCTTTAAAATTTTTTTCTCAATTTCACGCTTAACCTGGAATATTTTATTACTTGTATACTTTACATCCAGAAGTAATAAAATTGTCTTAAATGATTTTATTTCATTTCAGGTCTTATAGACGAATTACTGGAAATCCTGACTACAGTTCAAGACTTGTTGAAAACCATTTTAAAGAATTAAAAGTGTATTAATGTATGAAAGTCTTACAAAAAATGAATAAATAAACACAGTTTTATTTTATAATCGTGTTGAATTGTTTTCTACTTCGAACCCACACGAAAATTTTAAAATTCAATTGTATATAAAATGCGAATTAAATAAAAATAGATATGTAAAATATGAATGAAATAAATTAAAACAAAACTTTTGCAATGAAAAATCTTGAATGAATAAACGGTATACTTTTACTTTGTATTTTTTTTTAAATACTTATTAAAACTTAATTAGCGCACATTACGTAAATATTTTAGTTGTAAAAATAAGTAAAAACTTGTATTCACTTTTAATTATATGTGTAGCATTCTTCTGAAAATGACAATAAAAAAAAACAACATAAAAACTAAACTAACTTTTTCATCAATATTGGTTCAAATTTAAAGTTACTTTGAAACTTCATATTTTTTAATCAAAAAATGAATGAAATTATTGAATATAAACTTATCAATGTATTGAGGCAGTTTAAAATAGTTTAATATTGATAACTATAATTCTTTCCTTCTTTGTCATTCTCGCCTTATCAATAAAATTATAAAATAATGTACAGTTCGGCTCATGTAATTGCGTTCGACCTTCAATTAACAATGAATATTACGTGACTCATGACTGATCGACATTTTTCTTCGCGCATATCTAGACAACTTAATGATATTTAAGTATCGAAATAATATGCATACCTTGGAGCAGTAGGAATACGTTGTCAGTAACTAACTAACCGTGCTGGCGCAAGTTATAAATTTTTCAAGATGAAGAACTCGTACGTCCTCTTTTTCCTCCTTTTATTGATGTTTGCCACTACAACCAACGCCCAGAATCCATTTGGTAATATAATCATATCTTCTACATTTTTTCAAATTTAATATACTATCGAATCGAAATTTGTTTTTTTTTCTTCGTAGAAATTATAGACAAAATAAGAACCCTAGGAAGTCAACTTCTAAAATTTATGGGAGACTTGGGCCGAGTATTGGGCATATCATCGTGATCTTGCACTCATCGATTTTAATTTCAAAACCCATGGACGAAATGTAAAATTCTACATTCACCGAATGACAAGAAATTTAGATGTTTTAGCGTTTTTCTAGTCACGTGTAGTTTTAATAATAAAGCATGAATTACTGGTATTCTGAATAACCAAAATTGATATACCACTTAATTTCGAGACTCTGTTTTTTCCCAACGTCAGCCCAGCTTTTTCACGGGCACTTCAAACACCCCCGAATCCTCCTTTAGTTCACGCCTCGTTACTCAAACATCTCCGACGAGCCGTCCCGTTCCCTCTCGCTTTAAGCGCGTACACGAGTAGAGTATCAAGAAGCAATTAGCTTATCAATGAGCCAACCCTAAAGATCGTAACTCTTCGTGCCCCCCAAAAATAAACTCTTTGCCTCCCTCCCTCCATCATTATCTCCCTTTCTCCTTTCGAGCCCGATTAAGCCTTTTCCTCTGGACGAGGGCGCGAGGGAGGGCCGAGTCAATCGTGAGAAAGTTGGCTGCTCGACAATTTGACGCAACGGCGAAGAGATCCGTCCTTCCTTTTTTTCCCTTCTTTTATTTTCTTCCGTTTGTGCAAGCGCGCGCTCCCCCGCCAGCATGTGTTGAAATTTTTTTGGCCAGCGTTCGCCTGGCCGGCATGTGTGTCGTAGGCTGTTCTTAAGGCCACAGGGCATCAGGTCTTGCGTGTAAAAAATTGTGAGAGCGAAATTTGTTATTTTTATCTGCTGTAAGTCTTTCAAAAGAATCTTAACGTGGGATGCGTCTTGAAGTTATATATATATATTTGAATATTTGACAAATAATAAGGTCGATTGATTTTCAAAAATTTCATGTAATAACAAGGATGAGCGGAGATAATCATCCGAATGGTTATATTTTCTTTCACCCGAGTGAAGAAAGCAAACTGTATCCATCGATAATTATTATGCGTGATACGGATTTCAATAATTGGGCTGTATAAGGAGTCTTATTGCATCGAACTCACGTTGCCTCACCATTTCCAGATATGAATTTTTGGGATCGATCGTTTAATATTCGTTCAGGTTTCGTATTAGAAGCTTTAGCTTTTCCAGCACTCAGAAAAATTACTACAGCGTATCGTCCACTTTTGTGCATAATATAATGTGTGCGTGATGGATAATGATGATGTGCGTCATGAGCTTCGCTTTTACAAAGTTTCAGAGTGATGCCCGATATCCGAAATAACAATAGTTTACCGCTCGCTAAGAGGACATACCTATGAAGTACATCTATTATACCAATCAATTGTATCTCGATCCAGAAACACAATGCAGAACTTTTTCGTTTTCCTCCAAACTTTATAATAAACAATATAAAGTCCCCCGTCCCTCCCCCCCGCAATCCCATCTCCGGCTCGAAAGAAAAAGCGACCTCCTCCGCGCAAATAACACACTTTCTTTGTCACTCCGAACCGACTCGAAACCGCATCACGAAGCCAGGACCCTCTCCGTCTCGCAAGACGCAAATGCATCTCTTTCCTCTCGGTACCCCGGCACCCCCTCCCCTCCCCCCGCCGTGTTGTCTTTCAAAGCCGCAGCCCATGGGAACAATTCCCTCCTCCGGCTCGCCTTCCTCTCCTCTGTGGCCTTATTTTTCGCCCCGCGTCGCGTATCCATTTCAGGGAGGCTGCCCTCTCTCTCTCGCGCGCTCCGATGATGCATCGACTCTGCGCCGCCGTGAGCTGTGCAGCGATTCTCGTTTTCACGCTCGTTTGTTTTGCCTTTGCATAACGATGATTATTTTCGAGGCTGCTCGAGAGAGAGAGAGTTGGTCCCCCGTTACACGGCTTCACGGCCGTGTGTGCACTGGGTGGCTCTCGAGAGTTATGTGTCTTGATGGAGCGATCGAGGGGGCCCTCGTTTCTTCGCTCGGCCATGGTATACGGTTGTTGTTATGGTTGTTGCTGTTGCTGTTGTTGTTGTTGTTGGGATCATATTGGGAATTCGAGTGGTAAATCTACGAATTCGCAGTGCACACGGGCCCTAATCTCACGCTCGCCGGTCTACTATGTATGCAGAGCAGATCTCGATCCCTGCGCCAAATCGCTCGGATCCTCGTTATTCTCCCTCCAGGTATATATATATTATATGCACCTCACGAGCCGAGCGCAATTTGCGATTTCCACGCGAGCCGCGTTCGGCGGATCGATCGGTCCGACTCTTCCATCCCCGTGGAAGTTATCGACCGGCGTGTATACCGCGGGCCATACTCCATATAAGCTCACTTCCTCGGATCCCGTATGCATGATATATTTGTATCGTGTGCGCACACCTTTCGCAGTACTTAATACCGTTTAACAACAAGCCGATCATGTACATTCTAACTGAGCATCGAGTACGTGGAGAAAGAGATACTCAACAGCACGAGATGG
Source organism: Copidosoma aretas (assembly GCA_030522625.1). Taxonomy (NCBI): domain Eukaryota; kingdom Metazoa; phylum Arthropoda; class Insecta; order Hymenoptera; family Encyrtidae; genus Copidosoma; species Copidosoma aretas. The sequence goes on along the minus strand of JAPYYV010006171.1, from coordinate 7,677 downwards.
TCCATACCAGTCCCCGTCTGTGTACACGGCGCTCAGGCGTATACGAGGCGAACCCCTCCGTTGTACCCACTATACCTACCTTCCCACGTGGATAATGTGGCCATTGGCGCGGGCTCGGTGTCGCTACCCTACTACCGTTGTACTCCAACCACGGCGGGGGAGGCGCTCCCTAGCTCCTTCTGCATTGTATCCTCGAGTGAGAGTGAGTGAGCTATCGGGTTGCGGTGGAGTGTCGGTCCTCGAGCCTCATTAGCTCCGCCGCCTGCCTCTAATTAGATCGGCCCGTCCGTCACCTGGGCCGATGCAACCCATTCGTTTCCGCGTTTCGAGTTTGGAGGCGTTTGTTCTCCCGGTGTTGGGAAAACGGGGGTGACGAGTGCGCGTATAAATATACGGGCGAGGGGGAATCGGAGAAGGAGACGGTGATTTGTTCGGGGTATTTTTGGGGGCGCATCGTGGGACGGGGAGAAAAAAGGGTGAGGGGGTTCGGAGGAGGCTTGGGAAAGCGGGCTTTTCCTTTTGTCTTGGGACTGATGGTTGGAGATTTTTTTTTCCAAGGGAAGTGTCTGCGAACGCCCTTCGGTGTTTAGCCTGATTGAGGGGGCTAAGTGGAAACAAGTGCGCTCGAATTCACCGAGGTTAATTTTCTGGTTTGGGCTGGAGTTAGCTTGGTGATTTTCAGGCTTTTACTTACGTCTTTTTAGAAAATTTTGTTCACTTATCAAAAAATGGAAAATGTTTCATTTACAAAAATTTCTTTGGAATTCGCTAAACGCGTATTTGGGAATATTTTGTACTGAATCCATTGTAAAATTTTAAAAATAATTCAAAGTAAAGATGGTATGTATCACACTTAAAATAATGGTATACGGGAGAATCGAGGTATAGTATAACAATCAGAGCAACACAAGCTGGTAGAATACATAAATTGATGAAAATACCACTGTTATTACAATATATTTTTATTCAATGTATATGGGAACATCAGATGAACAGTAATTGTTTTAATTATCTGATGAAATTTAAGTGCTAATTAAGTATTTATAGAGAAACCTTTACGATTCGAAGATTTTCAACATCTTTAAATTTATCAGTCTATTATGAAAAAAAAAAAAAAAACTTTTTAAGCAGACTCATTTTTTGCACTAAGCGTGGAGATCATATTATATTACAATTGGGCTCATAGGTACATGAATCTCTAAGAAATTTTGCAATGATTGTCCACTATTATATTAAACTTAATTATCAATAGTAATTGTATCGCACTTCTTATTCAAATAAAGTTTCGTTATGGATAATAAAAGAGTACAATAATTTGAATTTCATAATACAATCGAAACGTTGTACTCAATACGAAAAACTGAATTGTTTGCAGCTTGCTTTATCATTATTTGTTAAATTACGGACAAAAAAGAGTCGGTATCGCACTGCATGCATATTCAAATATTCATTTGCATGTCTATTTCATACATCACTTTTCGGTGTAATAATCAGTAAATTCCTAACCAGTCGAAAGCTTGTTCAATTACGGAGAGATAAGCACTAAATAGTACAGTACGTGATAACGGCAAAAATAGAAAGAAGTCAACAAATTTTCTACTAAGACTGTTTTACTAAAACTTGGAAAAAATTGTGTCTATTATAGAAACCAAAGTATAAAATTTTACAATCGCATTCCTCCGAAATAAACAATGTTATAATTGAAAATTACCTAATCATTTGACTGGTCAAATAAACTCATTAATTCTTGTGAATAACTTTTTTAATCATAATTGATTTAACATATAGTATGACTATACACTTGTGTGAGATTACATACAGTCACCTATTTTTCTCAACGTGGACGTCTCCATCGTTTTGTATATCCCCTCAATCTTCATGCATCGAAAACTTATTTGTCTTGCTCTTACTCTTGTGTATATCAGAACTGCTCTTATCATTGCAAGCTTTCGAATGTCCAGAGCGCAGTTTCGGCTCCTTAACGGTGCTGACACGTTCTTTTGTATGAGTAATTTTGTGCTTCTTCAAGCGATACTTTTGCATAAAAGCTTCTGGACATTCGGAACAGCAATAGGGCTTCTCGTCCATATGACTGAACTCGTGTTGTTTCAAAGTGGACGCATAATTGAAAGTTCGCGGACAACTAAAGCATTTGTGGAGTCCCCTAGGACCGCGGATCCGTTTGATCAAGTGAGTGCGTAGATGCTTTAGTAAATGAACATTTTGCCTAAAAGTTTTTGGACATTCGAGACAGTTGAAAGGTTTTTCGCCCGTATGAGTGTACTCGTGCCTCTTAAGACTGGATTTGTACTCGAATTGTCGTGTACAGCCGGAACACTGGTAGGGTACTTTGACGTTGCTTTTCCGATCTTCCGAATGCGTGCGCATGTGCTTTTTCAAGTGACTGTGTTGGCGAAAGGTTTTCGAACACTCGGAGCAGCTGTAGGGTTTTACGTTCGTGTGAATGAGCTCGTGCTTTTTGCAGTTTCCTTTGCTTGTAAAAGCCATAAAACATACGGAACAACGAAAGCGCATGATACCCAAGTGGATGTACATGTGCAATTGTAGGTGGCTCTTTTGAACGAAATTTTTTGAACAGATAGCGCATTCGAAGGGCTTTTCACCCGTATGGGTGCGTGTGTGTCTCTTCAACTCAGATTCGAATTTGAAAGATCGTGGACAGCTGAAACATTGGTGGGGTTTCTTCTCCATGCAGGTCTCTTCTTCTTTTATGAAGTCACTGGTAGCGATTAAAGTTTTTCGGCGTGTATTGTAACGATTAGTGCTCGTTGGGGTACTTGTGCCTTTGAAATCGGAATACTGGTCGCAATGATAGTCCATTTTTATTCCTGATGTGTCCATAATTCACTGAAATTATAAAATAACATTTGGAAATTGAGAAAAAAATGCATTGATGGTGTTTATTGTATTGAAGGGTTGTGAATGCTACTGCAATTTGAGAACATAGGTAATTTGTTTAAGGTGTGTTTTTCAAATGATACACGAAAACTAAATAAAATGCAGACCTTTTCGCAAATTGTTAAGTAATAGATTTAACAGTATCCGATCCCGGTCTGAGCATGGCACCAAGCAGGGCCATGAGTTGGGAGAGAACGCGGCGATGGTCAGGGCACAGCTTGGCCAAGATATATAGGTATACTGATGCTATGTAAAGTTTAAAAGTAGATACGTTGTATCAATAATTTTTATACGTATACTCAATTGAAGACGGATAAATACAAAAAACTATTAAATTACTGATGCAGCTATGGCAAAAAATACCATTGTTCGTTATCATTGTATATTTTAAACAAATGTAGTAGCATGACATTGCGTTTTTAATGATTTACTTATTCACTTGTACTATTTTTTCTTGTTGAAAAATTATTTAAAATACCCGATTTAGTTGGATAAGGATGAGAGATCTCTTGTGGTAAACATAACCTAACTTACTTATTCAGATGTACTATCTTTTGTTATTGAACAATTATTTAAAATAATCGTCTTAGTTGGATAAGAATGTGAGATCTCGTGTGGTGAATATAACCTAACAGCATTGCGTATAGTAACTTAAAACGATTCAGTTACATTTTATGTAGAAAATTGAATAGTTAATTTTACTACAATAATAATCTTGTATGTTGATTATGCATGTTTTTAGTATTATTTAGCCACCTAGATCTCATGAATCATAAACTCATCACAAAAATTGACAAATACGTCGTACGTTGTACAAATAAGAATATGCTATTAATACAAATATAAATATAGTGCACATAATCTGACGGAAGCTTGGTTAATGTCATGTCAAGCTTGGCCAAGCTGTGCCCTGAGCCACGCCGCGTTCTCTCCCAACTGGTGGCCTTGCTTTTTCACCAAGCTTGGACCAAATAACTTGGCTTGGCAGCCTTACTTTTGAACGACGTATTCAAGTTTTTGCGTATTTTTAAGTACGTATATTATCTCTCATGTTTGTGCCTTTCATTAATATGGCTTTCATCAATAAAGAACTAATATAAACATCAACACAATTATAAACATGTGATTTTGAGCTTTCTTCGATCCCCAAAATGTCTCATATATGTTTGTTACGGTGAAATAGAGGTTACGGTTGATCAATAGTTTTGTGACAATCAAAAGAATCATAATATTATTTTACATGCGTCAAAGTCCCAAGAAAAGAAAACATAACTCACCGCCAATGTTGCAACTTTCAATGACAAGAGTGCTGCTGATGATGTTTTGATGAAATTGGTCTTTTTTTTACACAGAAAGTTATAGATTCTTATGTCCACACTCTGATGGTTGCGATGCTCTTCGGTGCTTGGACATTGATAACGAGACTTCACAAATACTACTGATGGTGAAAGCGTCACACACGTACGTTTGAGGTCAGAAAAGTGAAATATGTAGAAGTCTGATTCATAGCTGCGCAACGTCGAACAGCGGAATTTTCGAAAAATCTGAAAAAAATACAGAAAGTTTGAGCGAATGTATTTAGTGCGGACAAAAATAATTCAACTAATTAACACTTGTATGAGTTAGTCATAAAAAAAATTAAATGGGCGAATGTGTGACTTAGATTCACTTCGAATTGTGACAATAATGAGAAGATTGTTGCCTAAATTATTTAACCATGATGCACCTACGGTGGAATACAGTTGAACTAAAAATATTAATTATGGCCCGACATTAAAAAAAAAGAAAAAAAAAAAAAATTAAGTAACTTGAAAAATCAATTTATTCACTTATTATCTCATTTTTAAATTTAAACTTTTGAAAAAATTCACACTTCAAATTTATTTTTAAATAAAAAAACACTCCATGGGAAATGGCGTTTTTTTACTTTTGCGAGTTATTTACATGAAATATGGATGTCCATAATTCAAAGTCAACTCAGATTCGACATTTGAATGGAGTCTTAAAACAATGAATTAATTACGCTAAACATTAATTAAAATTGTTTGATGTGAGAAAATATGCACTTTCTAGAGTTAAAGTAGCGTATTAAAATTTACTACCGTAACTCCGTCGCATACCAAACTTGCGTAACCAAACACAAATAAATAAAGCAATTTATAACGCAAAAGGAGCACTGACATATCCACATAATGTAATATATTTTCTCCGCTCTACGCATTCACACAATATTTTTGAAAAATTCATCCATCAGCGTAATATTCACCGCAACCGGACGAGGTTCTCCTATTACGTAAAAAAATCGACCGTCCCAGCACTGTTTCTTACACGCCCTCTTTACTACCCATCGTACGCATCAAAAAACGCCCGTCTAAGCCCGTCCACTTTGGAATAAGCAATTTCTCGGTGATTTAATCATTTTTTGTTTCTCGGTCCGTCGTTAGATGATATTCATTTTAAGAGGTTCTCTCTCGCACAAAAACCCCAGACCAATAACGCGCGCCCCTACCCTCTACCCCCACCTCCTCGTCTTTTTTTTTTTACGCTCTTTCATGCATATAGACGAGGATCGCCTCGATTTCACTTATGCCGCTGACGAGATTTACATCGAGGCTAATGCCATTCCGTAATTACTTAACGACCGATTCCTCTCCTGCTTCTCCCCTTCGTTGTCTTAATTGGCCCATTAATAGGTGCCGCGGGGAGGGGTCCGATATACATAATAAACGCATGCACCTACCCTTTTTATTTTTACCTCGCGCTTTTTATTTTTTCATCTGTGCGCATATTACAAATGTATCATATATATTACAGCGAGCTTCGATGCATCGATTGAACGCGCGAATGAGGCGTTGATTATGTCGACTGTTTCTGCATCGGATGATCTTAAAGGTTTCGTCAGACGCCCTCCCTAAAAAATAATATACTCTTTGGTGTATCGATCGATCGTGACAGATCGAAGATGTCGTTATACAAACCGATGATTGTACAGCATACTTTTGGAAACCAGAGTATACATCCCTAAAATCCTACGATGCAGCGTCATCCGTTCTTAATGCGCACACAAAAAAAACAGCACCCCGTGAAACCCGCCCACCTCGTACATCCACACCCCTTTTAGAAAAAAACAACCATCGGAAACGAGAGCCACGGAGGAGTCGATCCCGAGGTACATGCACCGAAGAAAAACAGGCCCCGCGTTAAGTGGGGACCCCGCGATGCAGGGGCCCGTCGTCATCGGCTACCGTAACCATCTACTTTTCGATCGAACAGCCTCGTGCTCCGTATACATACGCGGGGACGAGAGTGTTATTTGTACGTGTATGTGTATATAGAAAAGAGGCTAGAGGGACGGAGAGAGGAGCTCGCGGAGTACAGTCCATTAACATTCGGCGAGCGGCAAATTACAAGCCGTGAACGCTAATGGAGCCGCCGCCGCCGCGAGCCAGGAAGAGAGAGAGGGGGAGGGAGGACCGCCTCGAGCCCGACGGTGCTCCGTTCGTCCGGCTTTGGATATTGGGTGGGTGGCTGCGGGGAGGAAGATCCTCTTTCGTTCTTCCTTCTCCCTCGCTTCCTCGATCCTCGTGTGACGGGCGCCTTTGTAATGGGAAAGCTGATTACCGCCGAGGTATCGTGGCTCGTGCGGCTAATGGCCCGATCGGCCGGGGATCTTTTGTTTGTTTCGGCTCGCTGGTTTTTCGGAGCGCGCGCAGTTTTCAGTGACTTTATCGATGAGTCGTATTGAAACTCCCCGTGGGTTATTGATTTTAGCGAATGACTGACGGAGATGACGATTGCTGGTCAATGAAAAAGTGGTTATCAAGCTAGCCAATTCTATTGGTGAACTCACTGACAATAGGGAGAGAATTCGGTCGTGGAATCATATGTACGTCGCAGTGACTAACTTTGTGAACTCTTAATGAATCGGAATTTAAAAATGAGCCGTTACTCGATCATAAACAGCTAATGAGTCAACTATTCGGGTATGAGTATCACAGGAAAAGAAAGACAGCCATGAAACCATATACCATAACATAAATTCCCGTATCAGTGACCCGAATGAACTGACCATGTACATGTCAATCCGAAATCTCAATCAAGTACCAAGATTTCCCTATCGTATTATAAAAATAGTCGAGCACATTTGTCTCCGACGCTCAAAGTTTGGGCTACTAAACGGTCCGACCTTTCGCCCTTGCCTATCTTTACTGCGACTTTGCGCCCAAAGAGTGTATAATATCCACAGTTTAAAGACCTACTACGGTAATCCTAGAGTTCCTGGAAGCCCGAAAATGTGAGCCCAAAACCAGCGAACCGAAGGAAAAGAGCGAACAGTAAATACAACTGCCCGTCAGAGGCACTCGCCGCGGCGCCAAGTCCTATACTTGCGACGAAAAAAAAAAAATAATAATAAATAAAGACGGAGCCAAAGAGCGGTAAATCCCAACTCCTCTCCTCTCCGAACGTTATATACACATGGAAGCGCGAGCGCGTTCGACGCGGCCGGTCGTTTTGCGCACGTGCATGTACAATATATGTATACCTACGCACTTGTATATCAACGACGACGACGAACGGATCCGGTTTTCGGAGGCAAGACCGCAGAGACAGCGATTCGGAGGAGTTCGCGTCGTGAGAACATTTTTGTCGGAAAAAAAAAAACAGCCGCTCTCTCTCTGTTTTGCGCGAGAGCCCTAAACAATAATCAGGGGAGTCGTGCGTATAAAGATCTACCTACCTCGTCCTCCTCGTCCGCCG
>JAPYYV010006170.1:0-14591 GCA_030522625.1 Copidosoma aretas | reverse complement strand
CAATAATCATAACAATGATAATAAAGTAGATAACAGTATTAGCGTTTCAGTGCGCACATTACAGGCTTGTAAACGGAGCTAAGAGATTGGGTGTCTTCCATCCTATCTAAAGTATTATTCGTTGAATTGATAAATAACATTTCGGAGACTAGCCTCTTGGGATAATTGCTCTCAACGCCTAAAATTTTAAAATTGTCGAAATCAAAACTGTGATGGAAATTTTTGCAGCGTGACGTGACTACAAGATCCTCATTTTTATTGGTTTTATGTTCATTGATTCGTTTAATTGCAGCTCTTTTTGTTTGACCCACGTACTTTAATGGGCAGTTATTGAATTAAAACTATACACAACGTTAGTCTGATCTTTCTTTTTGATTTTGTCTTTACCTAATGTTATCACATTGTTTAGTTGATTGGTAATAAGAGGGTATAATTGTACATCACATTTGTTTAACAATCTAGAACATGATTTGAAAAAAGAAGGTAAAAAGGGGATAGAGATATTTATTTTGTTGAATGTGTCGGAACGAGTATTGACGTTGTTGTGATCAATATTCTTTAAATGAGAAAGTCTAATTTTTTTGTATTTCTTCATAAACCCAATAACCCAATAACCCAATAAACTGTTGTGGATAATTATTGTCCTGCAAAATCTTTTTAATGAAATTTAAATTTTTTCGATGTAATTTTTTGTCGGATAATAATGTGGCTCGGTCACTAAGTTGAAAACAGTATTAATCTTGAGCGAAATGGGATGATTTGACTAAAAATTCATCAATCTATTGGACGATAATGGTTTTACAAACAAATCAGATGATATTTTGGAACTGGTATGACTTAATGAAATATCCAAAAAATTGAAAAGTATTATTAGTTTCAATTTCGTAGGTAAATTTTAAATAAACGTCCTGTTGGTTAAAATTTTTTAGAACCAAATCAACATCATTTTTGTGTATACATAAACAAGAATCATCAACATATCTTTTATAAAATAGCGGAACACATTAATACTCAGTCTTCAACTCATGTAAGGCTCGGATCTCCAAGTCCTCCATAACCAAGTCTGCAAATAAGGGAGATATAGGAGAGCCGATGGGGCTACCAAAAATCTGTCTGTAAGATTAATTATTAAAAGAAAAGAAGACATTGTTAAATCAAAAAGTGGTTATTTCTACTATTTTATGAAAAAGAATTTTAGAATGTTGATTAATATTATCACATCGTTTTTCTAAACTATTAATAACAGAAGGTAAAGAAATATCGGTGAATAATGAAGTAACATCTAACGATAAAAAAATGTAATCATCGGGGACTTTCAGATGTTTTATTTGTTGAAGAAAATTAATACTATTGTTGATGTGTGATGAAGGTGGTTTAAAGGAAGGAGATAGGTTGTCTAATAAAACTGAAGCTAAGTAGTGGGTGGGTGAATTGGTAAAGGAAATAATCGGTCTGAGGGAGAGAGTTGGTTTGAGGCTTCGGCTCATCGTATCATAAAAAAACTTTTTGAATAATTAAGAAAAAATAACTCACAACAGCATCGGCTTGGTGACTTTTTTTTGCAATTTACATAGGATAACGTTGACCATCAGACTTTCATAATTAACGAGGCCAACACGTTCAACTTGATGGGTGGCATTGTATGCGTGACGCCTAGCTCGAGTGCTCCTTTCAGTAAGACAATTGATGGCTTGCAAACAATCCCATCGACAGACGTGGCTGGCAAGTTTGGTCATGTACCACTCCAACACTTTGATAAAAAAATGCCACTGAATAACAAACAGCTTTACAAAAGATATTTAGACCGATAAACGTTCGCCTAATTTTCAAATTTTAGCGCCAGATTTCGTACGATTCTATCGTTCATTAAGCTCTATGCTAGCTAATATAAAAAAAAACAGTATCAGAATCTTATAACGATTACGTTCTACTTTAGAGCAGAACGTAGGTGCTTCGCGGTTACGTATGTCTAGAGACGATGCCAATTTTTTTTTTATCGTGCATTCTGTTTATACATTTTTTAGAAAGTGTGGTTACAAATTGTCTCTTTTCTTTCTTTCTAGGTGTCAATTCTTGTTCAAGAATGTTCCATAAAATTTTCAATTGGTATGGTACAAAAGTATAAATGACTAAATTGGATTCTAATATCTTCTAGAAACGCCAAATCATATTTAATCCAATGCATTTCGTGTGGTGCTCTTTCATCGTTCTTCAGGGCGATGAAGCAATGCAATTTTCATGAAGCATGACATCATGGAATGTATTAATAATTAATACTCACGGCGGAGGATTTCGTTGTTTCCAAACAGATAGGAACCGGTTTTAAAACAGATATTTTCACATATGCTGTAATTTTTTGCAGGATAGAAATCTAATTTGAGTCTACGTGAATATTCAGTTGCTAACCTACATGGATTTTTAAGTGGAGTACCATCCGAATCTTTTCAAAAGAGCCACTGTAAAGTAGGCTTAGTTTTGTACAGTAGCTATAAGTTAGTGACTTGTTGATACTCTACGCACATATAAACACTTAATGCTTACTAATTAACTATATTTTTTTTAATTTTCCTTCTTTCTAAGCACGTTTATGAGTTTGCACCGACCTTAGCGATTTGCTGATTTTGCATCTTACTCCTCCAAAACACCAAAATTATTATAAAATGTGTATTTCCATCAATTTTTTTGGTGCAATATTGGATTTTAAATGATATCTTGTACTTTGCTTTATTTGGCTTGTTACACCCTTTCTTTTTTACAGCTACGTCGGATTGGTCAGTTGCGATAGGAATTCTGATCTGCTTTTTTGTAGTGTCCACCTTATCACATTCTTATAGACGTGACATAGTTCGTTGTATAACACTTATCAAACCTTCATAGCTGATACCAATATTGTAGAAACAATAACAAAAAAGTAGCTCACCATTTTGTTAATGTATCTTTGGCTCAACGAACAGTTATGTAAATACGATAATAATGAATGATTAGACGGGCGATTTCTGTTCAATTTTATTTAATGTTGACGATGTTACGGTCACGCATAGGTGGCTTTTTTCTAGTCAAATCTAAAGAAAATAATATACATGTAAAATCAAAAACACATGGCAAAAAAAGCTAATATCAAAATATGATATTCTAACAACTTACAATCGTAAACGAGCAACGTCAATAAAAATTTTATACGAGCAACATCCATAAAAACATGTTTTAACATCATATATATGATGTAAACAAAGCATCTGCTCGGTGTAAGGACTAGCATGGGTTTTGGAATAAGCTTGGGTAAGGCTAGTGCGTGGCGCAGACATGAACGTAATATACGATGGAGATTGCTTATATAAATTAGTGTGTTTCAGCAATTAAATACAACAAACTCACTTAAAAAATAAATAGAAGTTTTAGATCTAGAAATTTTTTTTCGCAGACTCTGTATCACTTTAGAAATGACCCACATTACTAAAAATAATACAGTTAATAGAATTCTTGGCACACAAAATTTCAGTTCAGTTTTTAAATACTATATTGACCATTGTCTTGGTAAGCCCGTACCCATCATGTGTGTTTTTTTTTATTCCGTTGTTAAAACACATTAATTCAATTCGCTACTGTTTCTTACTGACGTATTTTATATGAGCCATCTTCGTCATATATCACGTTCATGTTTGCGCCAAGCACTAGCCTTACCCAACTGCATTTCAAAACACATTCAAGTCGTTACACCGAGCCGATGATTTTTTTACTTCATGTGTATATATATATATATATATATATATGTTGTCTTAATATGTTTTTATTGATGTTGCTCATACATATTTTTATTGACGCTGCTCGTTTAAGATGGTAAGTTGTTATGATACCATATTTTAATATTATCTTTTGGTGTCATGTGTCTTTGATTTTACATATAGGTTTTTTTTGTTTAGATTTTATTTGAAAAAGGCCACTTATGCGTGACCGAAACGTCATCAATAGAAAATGAAATCGAACAGTAATTGCCCGTCTCACCATTTATCATTAGTGTATAGCCATTTTGTGTCAGGCACCATATTGGATATCAAATGACTTCATACAGCTAACTTAATTCGACTTGTCATTCTCTATTATTAGATTCCAATGCCGTGGGGGTTATAAAGTTGAAGGTAATCCAACATTTTCATCGGCCGCTATATTGAATTTTGTATAATGTCACATAGCTTATTATATCCTACTTGTCATAACCTTTCACGTGATACTTGTACTTATGAGGTTGCACGAAAAAGCTGATCTATCATTTTCTGTTGGCTGCCATATTGGATTTATAATGGCATCATATAGTTTATTGTGTTGTTTTTGTTATGTCCTTTCATTTGATATCCATACTAATACTGTTGTATAAATATACCTGATTCGCCATTTTGTGGTGGCAATAATTAAGCCAAATATCGTTTTCATTGCAAAATAGCTACTTTTTTTTGAAAAAACTCAAATTTAATTATTTACTATTAAAATATATAAGTACACATGCATAAAAAAAAACCTAATGTTTCATCCCTCGAAAGATATTTATAAATAATTAAACTCTGAATATTTGTTTATGCAACTTCAAATCGTTACTTGCATGAAAAATTCCATTTGTTCCATTAGGTAGATTATTAAAAATATTGAAAATGTATTTTTTTTTAATATAAACAGATAATGACGGATATAGAGCAAATCAAGGTTTAGGAGTGGAGATTAAATACGTCATAATAATATATGATTCAGGCATCATTACGAGTACCATTATGACGTCATGCGTATTTTTAACAAGCTCTATCTCCATCAGTTTCTGTTTGTATGAAAAATGAAAAAATACATGTTTAACATTTTTTTATGATCTATCTGACAAACCTAATACAAGTCAGAAAATTTTTCGATGCAAGTGCCCTATCGTTCGGTAACTACCCAGCGGATCATTTGCATTTTTTGCATACTTCTTCCACATAACGTAAACGAAGCTTGAATCGATGGTGATCATCTTACTCTAATTGCAACCATAGTTATTAAATAAGAACAAAAATGTGGATTTGCATGGTTTTTACATTTTGCAACTCAACTATTGGTCGCACCTTACATTACTTTTCAATTGAAGAAAATGACGTAGGCAACACATCTTTTGTTGAACAATTTGCTGTACGGTAAATCGTTTTTTTCATATTCAATGAAAACTGTAAACGAAATCCAATTAGCTTATAAATCTGCAACAATTAATGAAACACCAGACCGATTACGTTTTAAAATGTGTACATCGGTTCCAAGAGTATTCTGAAAATTTCAAAATAAAACACTGGAATCAGGAAATTCGGAAGTGCACTTCGATAATGTTCTTGGTCCAAGGCTATTTATCAATCGACATACATATACGTATATTATTATTTAATTAACTTCGAAATTGGTTTTCCTTGTAGCTGTAATATTAGTTGTGTGAAACAATTTTCTAGTCTCTTAGAGCTGTAAAAAATTTTATAAGAAACAACGGACGTGCTATGTATATCTTATGATATTGCAATTGTAAATGCTGAGGGGTACTTTATCAGATCATATATTTATTAATTTGAAAATAAGCCCTCATTTCTTCGATGAAAAAGCTAAGATATATAACCAATGTTTTTTATTTCAGAGATAAATTCAGTAATGTTTGGTGTACTCGTAATGAAAAAAATGTTAAGTACCTTGTAAATTTTGTTTTTCAAAACATTGTAATAGTATTATCCCGTATAATGAATTTTCTGAAATATAATATCCAGGTGTTTTTTTTAAACTACATAAATTCACACGAATACCTTTAAATACAATTTAGTTTGTATCCAATATTACAAACAATTCTAAATCTCTTCGAAAATTCGTGGTGTGTGTATAAATCTTTTAAATTTGTTGCATCTCTAAGATGTCATTATCATAGTATACTCTAGAACTTTTTGGTTGAAGATAATTGAATTTTTGCATAATTAATCCTATTACGCTCCTTAAGTAGATCATTAATAAATATTAAACATGTATTATTTCTTTTTTCACATAAACAAAAACTGACGAAGATACAGCACATTTACATCCCGGAGTGGGGGCTAACACTTGATCTAAGAAAAAATATATAATAATAAGACATACAATTTTATGTCTCAGTGGCGTCATAAGTTCCTACTCCCGGGTCCTGTGATACTCAACCTCTATCAATTTTGTAAAAAAAAAAACAAACATGTCCAATATTTTTTGATTATACACTTGACGGGCAAATTAAATTTTTTATGAAAAATCCTAATTCTTTTTCTAAATGGTATGTGAATGCGTAAAAAGTATTGTATCATTATTATACCAATATATAAACTTATCTACATCAGGACAATTAACTGCTTGCTTTTTCCATTTCCATAATATACATACGATGATTAAACTTTCGTAATTAATTGCATTTACAATAAAATTCTTTCACCAGTCACGGGAAAAAAAGAATGGACCGGTCTAATAGGTGAGATAGTTAACGAACGAGCAGATATGATCGTAGCTCCATTAACGATAAATCCTGAAAGAGCCCAGTTTATTGAATTCAGCAAGCCGTTTAAATATCAAGGCATCACTATACTAGAAAAAAAGGTACGTACATGGATTTTTTTATAGTCATACTTTTTACGATCTTGTTATTTCATTTCTCACTGAGGCACAATTATGTGCTAGCATTATTACATAGAAAATTTTGCACACTTGATTCTACTTACATAGCCAGCAAGAAGTATTTATCATTTCAAGATTTGAGATTCGTCATTTACGAATATCAACTATATTTTGCTTTTTTTTTTTTTAGTACAAAGGACTGATGTTCGTCAACCTGTAAAGAAAAGGTTCAAGTGCTATAAAACTGTAATTTTTCTAATTCATATAAACATGGAACATTTTGTTTTTTACAAATTAAACTTTATTTCCAAAAAGGACAGTGCACCTTAATGATACAGAAGAACTAATAATGTATTTATATGGCTTACTTACTTTTTTTTATCCTCATTTTGGTCGTTGAAATAATTGTATATTCATTGTTGATAGAAGCTTCATGATTTGGTCATCAGCTGATTGTGCATTGTATCATTAGAATACTAATCTTTAATAAATCGTATCCCACCCCAGTCATTTTAACGTATGAGAACACAAATATCTACAGACTAACTACATCGGGGTACATTAATAGCATTTAGGCATTTTTATTGCAATATATTGAGATTCTCTTTCATTGATAATTCAGTGTAGCCTGGAACTGTAACATAGGAAGAAAACGCCCAATATACGACAGCAGTATTCGTATGTCTGTTAAGCAAAAAATGGATACGATACAATGGTTATTTACAAAAATGTATGGAAATAGCTACTTACATAACTAGGGCGGTAGAGTAAAGATTGTCCCAGATCGTTTGTGTACTATCACCCGAGGTGAATCCGGGGGGGACAAACATGAGATCTAAGCATTCTTTTCTTCCGCCCATGGCGTGTATCTAATTTTACACTACACCTGGACCGGGACTAAAACATCACAACTCAGGCAGCAAGTGGTTATGAGTCTGTTTCGGGCTAGGTGTGGGGTAAAGACGCTATTTTACACGAGTTGTGATTAACTAGCACGAGTGGCCAGAGATGGTGGGAACAAGTGCCAGTTAATCGTACGAGGTCGTAGCACGCGTGATGATTAAAACAGCACAACTTACCGGTACCAACTGCAAATGTGAGTAAATCACATGAGTGTGAGAAATCGTTAGGAAAAAAAAAATTTTGTTTTGAATTATTATTCAAGTTAATATATAGATAATCTTTTCCCAATCTACTAAAATGTGCGTTACACTTTTTACCTAGAACATTCATATGCGCACCCATGAAGGGATAAAAATGCTTCCCTATAAGTATATGTAAACTTTTTTAGTGTGTATACATTAATCAAAAAGGTTTTATAAAAAATGTTAATTGGACTTCAGGGTGCAGGGGGTGAAGCATTCACCGTGGAATTACAGAGGGCAATGTTCCCTCGCTAAGAAACATCAAACAGATCATTTAATAGAAAATTTAGATATAACTTCTGGAATAGAAGTAATACTACTCGAAAAAAGAAAAATAACCTTGTACCTCTAAATGTAAACTGATCGATGAAAAAAAAAATAGTATATCCTTTCCGCAATTAGTAACGGATATTTTTACTATTTATCCAAATACCTTCTCCCTTACGTTGCAAAAATAAGTATTACTCTGACCTTGAAGATAATTGCAATAGAGAAAAAGATTACGTGAAAACAATTATGATGACTTCTATTTTTGTTTATCTTATAGATGTCAGAAATACAATACTTTAAGAGTTTCATAGTTTGATATATTGATTTTAAAAGAAATGGTGTTACCTACATAAACATAAATAGAAAGGAAATTATCTTAAGGTACATGTTGATAATGTAGAAAGATATTTTATGGATTATAGAGTGTCTTGTTATGAAAAATTCTATCTATGCAGAAGAAATTGTGTAAGTGTTTGGCGTAGATTTTTTGACACACTTTTTCCGCTGATTGCAGAAAAATTTATGCCGTATACCAATGCCACAATATGCGGGAAAATTGATTTTTATCAAAACGGTGTGGAAAACACTTATCTTTCGCATACTTTAAAAAAACATATTTTAAAGCAATCTGTCATGAAAACTGGACTAAAAATTTCTATGTTCACAGATCATTTGACTCTCTTGTCCTCTTTTGAACTTATAATCCATAAGAAACACAATAATTTTAAACGACATAATCATTGTATAGTGAGTTTTGGGTTAAATCTATTTGAATAATTTTCCGCTGCTGTCGGTCAAGATCTTCAGTATACCCTATTACGCAATAGATGCAGGAACCTGTGTTCTACTAGACGCACAACAAGTAATAAAGCTAGGATAACCAAATTAACGAATGTTTTCAAATGTTAATATGTATTGCACTGTATGGACAGACAATGACATCCTACTTAATATTGGCAAAGAAGGAAAATTGTCATCTTCAAGTTTACTTTAACAGTTGAAGTTTATCAAATAAATTGATACTACTGATATGTGAGCATGGGTATACGGCCTCAGTCGTTAAGAAACTTGTATGTTTAAGTTTATGACTTTCCTGTAAGCTCATAATGAAGACATAGTACTTTTTATGATCAGAGTAAAGCATGTATACATCAATGTCTTGCTGAACGATAGCCAAGATAGGAAATTGCCAGGCTAAAAATAAAAAACTAAGATAAGGGTAAAAAAAGTACTAACTCAGATTCTGCTTAGAGAAACCATTAAGTCAAAAAGATCGCTTTGTCTCAGTTTTTGTAGATAAAGTACGGCAGTTCAATTTAGCAGGTTAATAAATTTCTCAATCATAGAAGAGTTATCTGATAGCTTAAAGATTGGAATGTCTTATTAATTTGACTTTTTCGTAAAAAAATAGCAGCACTACCTCTAAAAAGTTTGGAAAAATGTTTAGTCTAAGTAAACGCTCTCTTTAACCAACATCTACATTATTGCTTTCTTCAACCCAAATATAATTTTTTACCTTTTTCACGTCAATTTTTAGTTGGCAATTTTTTTTACTGAGCCATTGATATCTCGCTACATAATATAGTTAATTTAGGTGGAAATAAGTAAATAACCCATAATCTTTCCCTGACGCTCCTCACACTTACGACCTCTCTCTTCCCGCATAAACCGAACATAAATCGACGATCACCTACGTAATAAGAAAAAAAATATATAGTTCTCTTTTTTTTAAACAAGAATAATTTTCTTACCTTCCTTATGTCCCCGTATGTTCATCAACGACTACTTACCTCCCCTCCATGCGCTACCACCAACATTTGTCAATTGGATCATCTGCAGAAGTCACAGCCCCCCTACAAAATAAGGAACAATTCTGGTGTCTAAGAGCTAAGCTTCTTGCAGTGCGGCCACTCTATCCGTGCTAAGTGCTAGACGTCGCACAGTGGTCCGGATCGTCCTAGAAACGATAAAAAATCTACGTTGACATCTTTATTTCATTCAAAATCTTGTTTTTTAGACATCAAATTGTTCCAAAGTAATCCTTCTATAAGAATCCGGGTTTCTCGAATGGTTTAAATAAGTAATTAAATTACCCAATCGCTTAGAATCTCGTTTAAATCGTAAAATCTAAAGAAACTTGATTCTTAAATATAAGCCACATAATTAAACCATCGAGATATTATAACAGCCAACACTTTTGATAGTAACATATATCAATAGGTTGTGATCCATTATAAAAATTGGTAAACATTCATATTAAGATACATATATATTCTTATAACTATTTATACATATAAATAAATATACGGATGTAGTAATAACACAATAAGGATAGGTGATCATGGGTAAATTTGGTACTTTGTTTGTATATTATATATATATATATATACACATATATATATATATACATATATATATATATACATGACATAGTAGCTTAAATGTGATGTGTATACATATATATCTATAGTAGCGGGGCTTTGCAACCTGCGCACCCTGCGCACCAACCCCCATGTTTCAATATTTCTATTTTCATATCTCAATAATAAATACAAAAGTTTAATAAATAAATCAAACAAAAGCTAATAATAAGGACTGTATCTTTATTCATCCATGATTTTCTACGTTTTGCCACGTAAAATGGCCTCTTCAGGACATAGTTAACCTGTACATTGTGAAAGGTACATTGTCAATACTACATATTACTTTCTCAAATAATCAAAACTAAGACATATTGTAATAAGCCATACATACAGCTATTCTTGAGCAGGTGCCTCAAGCACTCCCCACAACGGACAGTGAGCACCTTAGCCTCGATTTACATATTAAGTCCTTCAAAACAATTATTTATGCCTTAAAAAATTATATTCCATATACACTAGTTTCAATTACAGGAAAAAGAAAATTCATCAAGTATTCTGGCTATGCTGAATACCCCTGTCGACAAAAACTAACCAATTAAGAACACAAATGCTTGTTTTACGCAGACACATAGCGTGAAACTTACATAGATTATGCGACTGGGCCATAGAGGCGTCAATGACAGAGACCGCCTCCCGCATGTCCGACTATAAGTTACAGCAATAGACTTATTACATGTTAAAACATGAGGACAACGCACTTTTCCATTATTGTGGTCAGTACCAGTCCCCTATCAGTGACACTTCCAAGGTCCTGACACCGCACAGAGAAGGTGTATTACACGTCCAATTAAACCAGATGGTCCTGTATGAAAATTGAAAAATGTGCATACTATTGAAATCCTTATTGTAAATGTATGTATATTGATTTATTAAACGTCTTGTAAGGTTCAGATAGTCTATTTTAGTCAGATTTTCTATTTATGTTGTTATAGTGCCAAAAAATTTGTAGTCATTCTGGAAACTCTCTTCTAAACTTGGTCTCTTCAGTATCTAAAACTTTCATTTTATCAAAATAAAACGTGTGTCCCATCTCTTTACAATGCTTTGCCAAAACTGATCTACCATCATCATTTTAAATATTCTTCATGTGTTTTTTTTCCTAACTATTACCTGTCTACCGGTTTGTCCAACATAGTAAGTGCCACAATTTTTACAAATAACACAGTATACTACAGATGTTTTGTTGTCGATTAAGATTTTATCTTTGCCAAGTTATATATTATCATTGAATTTATTGCAAGTGGAGAAAATTGTAGAAGAAACGAGATTGTGTAAATATTTTTTTAAGAAATCATTTGTTGTTTTATTATATGGAATTACAATTTCAATTTGTCTATTGTTATTTTGTTTTTAAATACATTATTAGATTTATAGATTCTGTTTAAATATCCAACTCTATTTTTCATTATTTGGCACGAGAACAAACTAAGGTAACCATTATATTCAAGTATATCCTTCCTTTTTATTAAATTTTTAGTTCTAAATCTATTGTCATATAGCTTAAAACGTTTATCTAATTATCCAACTATTTTTGCTTTCGTAGATATGTGACGTGCAAAATAGTTGAAAATTGCGCCTGAGAAAGATCTCTTGCGAAATCAATCCATCAAACAAACATCATTTTCTTTCCTTATTATTTTGATATATAAAAATGGTAAGAAGTTGTCAAGTTTAGTTTCCACAGTGAACTAAATAAACGTATTATATGGACTGAATATTTCCAATACATTGATGATATCTGTTTCTTTAAAAATTAGGAAACAGTTATCCACATATCTCCAATAACTCATTATCGAGTTAGAGAATTCTGGTGCTACTCTGTCTTCTAAGAGACTTAAGGCTATATCTGCCAGTATCAGGCTACAACAACCACTCATATGGCAGCCAAAAAGTTGTTTATAGTATTTTTTGTTAAATGCAAAATATGTGCAATTCAGAAAAAATCTCAGACCGTTCAAGAACTCCTCCTTTGGCATGTGTAAAAATCATCTTAAAAACTCCCATTTCTTCGGAACACTTCCTTAAGTGCAATTTTAATCTATTTTTCACGTCAAAGTATCCACGTTAAGAATGAAATAATAATTGGATGATTAGATAAATGTTTTAAGCTATAGGACAATAGATTAATGACGAAAAATTTATTAAAAAGTAGAGTATGCTTAAAAATAATGGTAACCCTAGTTCGTTTTCCTGCCAAATAATGAAAAATAGAGTTGGATATTTAAACAGAATAAATAAATCTGATAATAAACCTTAAAACGAATTAACAAAAGACACACTAAAAAACTTTATTCCATATAATAAGACTACAAATAATTTGTTAAAAAATTATTTATAGGATCTCGTTTTTTCCACAATTTTCTCCACTTGCAATAAATTAAGTCCAGTAAATAAGCCGGAAAATACTGTAAAATGTGGAAAACCTAGAAAACAGCACCGATTTTTAAAATTTTTGTTTTTACGAGTTCCTTTGACCTTCAGGAACATTCATCGGCACTGACCCCGGTCCCGCGTGCAAAATCAGGGGAGGGGTGGATGTCGGAACCCCCCCCCCAAACAACCCCAAATGTAAAAAAATTTTTAAAAGCAATATTTTCCCCAGAAATGTCTTCTAGTTGGTATTTTTGGTCGTTGATCACGAATCTGAGGTCCAAGTTCAAAAACAGTGCACTTTACAGCGGGATTTGGGCCATTTTTGGCCTAAAAAGCCATTTTTTTGGCTAAAATATTTCAAATCGATGTTTTGGTGCGAAAATGTCTTCTAGTAGGTATATTTAGTCCCTGATCATGAATCTGAGGACCAAATTTAAAAATAGTGCACATTACAGCGGGATTTGTAGAATATAGTGCCACGAGACAAACATTATTCAAGCTCTAAAGGTATTAGTATAACAATAACTTTGTTTTACACTTACTGTATTTAGTGATGTTTCAAAATAATTTGATATGTGGGGAAGGGAAGCAAATTATAACAATAAATAATTACAATGCTGCCACACGTCGAGCACCAAATTGATACAAGATCCCTCTACGGATTTGGTTTTTTTTTTTTATTATTATTATTAATAATACATATTTCAACGACGAGCTCTTTTTGCATCACCCCGATGGTCCTCCTTCTGGCGGCTTCCTCCTGGCGATTGCATGAGTGGGGGGATCAGTTGCACAACACTCTTGATTGTTGGCTTCGGGAGTTCCCTAATACCATCTGGACTTGGTGCTGGAGATGAAGTAGTCGGCGGAGTAGGTCGTTGGGGAGCAGCAACGCCGGGATTGAGGAGGGACGTTCGGTGACGTTGTGTTAAATCCACGCAAGGAGTTGCCAAGGGGAATGTTCTAACTCCGACGTCTTGAAAGAAGTCCTCTGGGAATTGTACTGCAACATCTCTGCATGTCTTGGGCGTCGGGGGGGTATATTCTAATGCAACTTTTACCTTACAGCCCTGAGCTAGGCATGCATCGAGTTTCTGCCCAGTGGATAGTTGGTTTCACTCTTGCATGGGGTTAAAGGGGGTTAAGCGTATCTTGGGTAGAAGACAATTAAGTATAGGGGTTGGGCGGGTCGCATAGGCTGCTCTCGTCAACAAGCTGACGAGTACAAGGATGGATGAGAGATTCGAGGTGTAGCAAATGAGTAGTCAGCTAGGATGTGGTTTTAATACACAGTAGGATTAAAACCATGTGTTGCTCTAGCCTCTGCTATGCTACTTTATGATCGTCGAGCGAGCGGGATACTCGGTACGGATAAGCAGGCTCTTATAAGCACTGGATATTACTAACCTGCTAGTAGTAGCCTCGATTTCAAGCGCTCACCACCTGGCAGCTGGTTGTGGGTATTACGATGCGTGCGCACTTGAATCGGGTGCGAAAGTTTGAATTCTTTATGTAGCGCGAAATTTGAATACTCGTAGATAAATTTATGTAAAACGGTAAAAGAGTAATAAAAATGTTTGAAAATATTGTTATGTAAAGCGTAAAAGTAATAATAATGTTTTAAAAAATTGTTAAATAGGCCGGTTTATATCAAGCGCCCCCGTTTTGGAGAGTTTGTAGTAAATTTTTCTCGAGCAGCGGCAGAGCTACAGGAGTCGAAGTAGTTAGCACTCTCGATACAAAAGTAACGCGATCA